>JABBWA010000791.1:0-16017 GCA_016628065.1 Suillus lakei | reverse complement strand
TGTCGTGCTCACTCCTGAGGACGATCCATACAAGGTTAAGTCCAAATTTCTGAAAGTATGGAACAAGCACAGGATGGGCTGTTGGTGCATCATGATCTAGATCCCAATCTCGCTGAGCTGGACTCAATCGCACCCGGAAGCTGGAATGAGCCCGTGAGTTACCCAGGTTTAGTCGGATTATCCCATCGCCGATGGGGTTATTGGGACGATGCTTCAGCGGACGCTTGAGACGCAGTGGAAGGAGTTGAATGATGACATCCAGGCAGAGCCCCAATCTGAGTGGAAGCCTCGCCGCAGTCCAGTCCCATGGAAGGCCCCAGCCCCAGCAGAAGTCCACGCCCCCTGCAGAGGCCCCAGCCCCAGCAGAGGTTCCATATCGCCGAAGGTGAAGCCAAGCGGAACGAGCGGTCAAATCTCTAATTTCTATTTGCGAGAGATTGTGTTTAGGTTCAGTATACTGCAGACAAGTCGGGCAAGAAGATGAACGTTACTGGTTGGGCATCAAGCGTCATGAGCTCGATGACGGGAAGGGGGGAAGAAAGACAGATAACATTGTGACCCTCACAAACGTGGACGACTCTGAGATAGACGTCATCACACCGACTCTCCCCGGCCTCCAATCTCCCGGTCCTTTTCTTGGAAATCCCCCTGCTCGAAGGCAAAAGAGCTACTTAATGGGTCCCCTAAGATGCCAATTCAAATCATGAAGCCGCCTTCCCAATATGCATGAAAGCTTGCTTGGGCGTTACCAACAATCGTATTCTTCATGTATGCACTTCTCTGCTGCCTGTTCGCCATCCCAGTCTATGGGAAGCATTCGCTAATTATATCCATGGTCTCAGGGTTAAAGCATCGTGTCTTAATGTATTTATGTATATAAATACCGACGTGTTACATACTCCATTGTGTGAACGATGCTTGGAAAGTCTAACATGACCACGATGGTACGTTTAGCCGTCCTTTTGAAACTACGTGCTCAGATTGCCATGCCAGACTCCAAGTCGGGGAATCGACCAACGGATGGGGCTGCTCAGCCGCAGTGTCCCCATCTGGCCAACGCAACTTGGGCGGTACACCGAAATGCTGCTATCGTGAGCTGCGTACATTGAACTAGGGCGAACATCGAGTGCTGATCTGATTCATACAGGGTACCTCCACGTCACGATTATAACGTGCAGGCGATGCAAATCGACCCTGCAAGGTTTGTTACCATAGTTCCCGACAGTGTCGATCTAACGGTAGTATCAACAGGTGTGGAGAGAAAGGGGATTGGAAAGAGTCTGTTCACCCATCGGGAGCAACGTATTACTACAATGAAAAAACGGTGAGC
Organism: Suillus lakei; assembly: GCA_016628065.1. Taxonomy (NCBI): domain Eukaryota; kingdom Fungi; phylum Basidiomycota; class Agaricomycetes; order Boletales; family Suillaceae; genus Suillus; species Suillus lakei. The sequence continues at coordinate 14,687 of JABBWA010000791.1, read as the reverse complement.
GCTGGCTGAAATTTTGGTGTTACATGCTCACTTGATGTAGAGAACATACACCGAGATGAACTTAGGCACCTGTTCGGAAGAACAACTCCGGAGGCTCGAGTCCTGGATCGACGTGTCAAGATCCAAGATAGATGGGAAACAGTGGCTACTAGTTGTCGATCCGATGTTAGCGAGAGGGGAGGAGGTCTACCCATACTATTATGTGGTACCGGAGAGCCAAATCATTACTTGGGTTGAACCGATGGACGGTTACATCCTGTTCCAAGAATGCACGACGGCGTGGCACTGGCGCCACAAAAGTTCGTTGGTTTTTTCCTGCTTTGGTTCTTGAATTTGATTGCGCAGGACTCGAACTTGAAGCCCAATATTGGTGAGTAATTACTAATGGGAGCAAACTGACTTGGATAGTTCTCACTATGGACTAGGAAACATGTTGAATATTTTCCTTGCGGAATGGAAATGCGTGTCTCGGAAGTAAGAAGCTTGCGGGCAAAGTTGAATTGGTACCGTGTAGGCGAGTTTTTTTTTTTGACTTTGCAGCGCCCCACCAGAATGACCTGAGTAACTAACAGAAGCACTGACCGTGGAACAATCTACTGCCGCTACTATATTTTGGAGTCTGGATCAAATGAAAGAAATAGCCGCAGAGCTGGCCATTACCGGTACGCACCCCCGTCTCGACCTGCACGTTTAAATTGATGACCAAAGGACAGAGGCACTTGCAGGACCCGACGGGATGATGGAGGAGCCAGGTGTTGCAATCTGCGGTGCGTGGGCCTTCGAAAGATAGACATCTGAAAACTTATCTCGTCACTTACTAACAGGCAAAGTAATGCATATGCTCCGTGCGTTATGACTTTCTCATACCAGATGTCGTTGATTGAGGAGTCACAACAGGTCATCATGAATACCTTAACCACTATGGTCAACCCGAGGCTCGCTTGATTCGAACTCATTCAGTGAGCGAGAGACGCAGAGATCTGGAGAATTCTCCCTTTATGACTGGCCTTGCGGTCGCTATGCTCTGCATTCCGATAATGGTGCTTAAACGCCTTAGGAATATCTATGTCGATGGTCTCATAAATGGGGTGGACATGAGGGGATTCACGGACGATTTCAGCGTGCAGACTAAATCTCAAACCACCGTGGTAAGCTCTACGTCGTGGACCCAAATGAGACTGCTTACTTCTTCTCTAACAGGCAAGCGTCATCATGGCAGTAAATGCCAGCATTCTTGCTATCCCAGGCTTAGGTTCACAACTCGCAACAAAGACGTTGTGTTCCATTTCCTTTCTTCTGAGTGTGTACTGCATTATCGGATGTACCATAGCACAATACTTCGGCCAAAGATTAAGATCCCTTGACTTCGCGGTTCGATTCTATTTCTATTTATTTAAGCCGAGCCTGACATTATTACTTCGATAGGCGTATTACCTGCAAGGAAAGATGCCAAGTCTTGTGATCCTCGCAAGTATACCCAGTTTGTTATATTTGATGAGGTAATTGTGGTCCCAATCACTACCGCCACTAGTACTCACAGACATTACAGTTTGGTATTCTCTACCCTTGGTTTTTTTGCAGGTATCTTCACGACTGACTATGGACTGCCCTTATCTGCAAGGCTCGGATGCGGGCTGACCTTCGTAGTGGGGGCGGGTTTAGTTATTCCGCTGACGATTGCCAGCCTTGGTCCTGGACTCATTCGGCGGTGAGGAATTTGGATATCACCCGTCTCGTATTTTAGTTGGATAATATGAGTTCTCTGCGAAAATGCGCTGCTACCCTAGATCTATGGTATCCGTTTCCTCCAGCGTGTCGTCAGCGCAGGTGTCGACCAGGGGGAGAGTGAGCGTGACTATTGATGGGATCGTAAGGGTTTTCTCAATGGTGACGCAGTGAAAACTCAAACCAGCTTACCCCGGTGTTTAAGGTATATATATGTTATAACTTTCGGCAAGGGATTTACCTGAACCCATCGCGACTGCGAGGAACGACGGTACCACGTAAATATGACGATGATATTATAAACTTTGGCAAGGGATTGACCCGAACACATCACGACTGCGAAGAATGACTATACGGCATAGATTTTGGCGATGGGTTGACCTGGAGACACCACAATTATGAGCAATGATCATACCACATTAATATTACGAAGACATTGTAAATTTTGGCAAGGGATTTACCCGGACACATCATAACTGTGAGCAAAGATCTTACCGCGTATATTTTGCGAGGTTACTGTAACTCTTGATTGTCAACTGGTTGCCGTTCTAAACAGCCATCAAAAGGTCAAGCCCAGACAACAGGTGACCACCATGTCGGAGAGATGCGGAACCTCTTGCAATTATTTATCTACCAAGTATCACAGTTGGTGATACTTACATACCCTCATCAGCATTAGAGTTTTCTTGTAATTTGTTGTCCCCCGATGGCATTATGCTGAGGCTTATATATGACTCTGTCTTTAGATATAATCTGCATATATTTGTTATGATTTTGCCACAAATATCTATGCAAAACATCTCCTGCCCGATTCCGTGATGATGCATGGAAGTTCTTCCCTCCTGTCTCGCCGACGATTCTTGGATACTCTTTGTACTTGTTTAGATTTGCGGCAATGTCTTTCCATACCTTGTTGAATATGCCTGTTAAATGAAGTGCTGTAAAGCTAGGGTGCGATATTGCCAGTGCAACGACTTCTGGAGGTGACCCGGGAACGAACTGGATGACGCCGGCCTCCACGAGAATCTGGTAGACCAAGTAGTTGCAAAATGTGACCGCTGGTGAAGGTTTCCAGACGACTGTGTTGCCGACGAGCGCGGGAGCTAAGAGATGACTCGCTCGGAACTCAAAAATAGTGACAATAGCCGCTCGTTAGTCGCTCGTACCACCTGGAATGTTGCCACCGATTGCTGTGAAGTTGGAGGGAGAAACTGCGAGAACAAATCCTTCCAGCGCACGAGACTTGACGCGGCTATACAATCGTGAGAAGTAGCTTTATGATAGAATGGACAATGGACTTACTTCCATGATCCTGCTGAGTTCTTAGGAAGCCACGATGCGTAGAGCTCCTTGACATGTGTGACGCCGAAAAGGAAGAAGTCTGAGAGCTATGAAAGTTCCATCAAACAACTGCCACCAATATATTTCCATCTTACATACCTCCGTGGCAACACCGGCCTCAGCCCGCCACGCGTTCTTCCCTTGATCAAGGGCATCGCAATCGTTCCAAGGCAGGGCCTCCCACTCGGCCTTGGCAGAGAGATCATCATCGATCGCGCTGGCTACAGTGGAGCCATCTGCCTCGTGGTATGTGTAGAGATACCGGGCGTGATCGGAGAGTATGAGCTGCTTTGCAAATTTACAAGTTCTAATTAGGGGTCCCCGGAAATCTAAGTCATTGACGGGCCTGTGGCATGCTGTACAAACCGGCTTGCCATTCACGATACAGGAAACCTCGAATGCAAGTTCTTGTTCCGTCTGAGCCAGGGAAGCTTTGAAACCCTTGCGCTCTGCTGATCCTGCAGCATGCCTTCGCTGTCGATCATCTGGTTCAGCCTCAGAAGGAGTGACTCATTAAGTTCACATAGACTCACCACGGGTTAATTTTCGATTGCAGGTACTTTTTTAATGCGGCCAGCTGTGGTGTAGAGTCATCTTGCAGACAAAGTCGTTGAGATAGGTGGATCCGGGAGAGCCGCCCAGAACTTTAATTGTGGGTCAAGCAGTTGATTACGGTATTTTCCCCAAGAGGTCACATAGCGCACGAACAGATTAATCTAGTATATATATGTGGGTTGCATGCGCATACATACATTGTGCAGACTGGATAGTGGCAAGGACTATAGATGGGACTGAATCATGCCATGTGCTTTGAAGGGAGCTCCGAGTCCAACGTCCCACTTCGTCTCGATCATGGTCATCGATCATCCTTCAACATCTCACACCTCAAGGATGCATCTGCTAAATCGTCGCTACATGAAAAATCTGACTGCGCTTGCATCCTCACTTCTTTCACCGCCCGACTATCAAATTCCAGCAGGGCAATGGTCTGGTTCGCATCCGAGCACTTCGCCGGACAAACTGTGAACGCTCCTCTGTCTCTTGCAGTCTTGTTAATTCATGCAATTCTGCTGCTCGCGCTCGGCGCACAGATAACCGACAGCCATTTCACCTGCACAGCGCGTATGGACGCATTACCTTTCCCAGAAAATCAAGTGAAGCTTCAGGTAACGTTCTCCTTTGACCGTTTGAAACTTAATTGACATTGCTTGTAGAACTCGGTGTGTCAGTCCTTCTTGACCACATAATCTACATCATGTCCCACGTGCCCTACGATTCAACCAAAACTCCATGGTTCCCACCCCTTTGCACTTTACCGCTCGTTCCCGGCCGATCTGCGGGACTTTTTCGTGGAGAATCTCTCGCTGATGCACAAGAGCCTTTATTATCTCTGGTTGCTCGAGCTCGACGAGTTGTATGAAACTATGACGCTCAATCATGTAGCTAATCGCGCCTAGGAAGTCCAGGGGGTAGCACTCCTTACACTGTACGCAAAAGGGTTCGCTCGCCCTCCAGGTGTCAGCGATGAAGACCATCTCTCAAAGAGCTTGACTGTCCTTATCGATCGTCTGCCATGTGCTAGGGTGACCAGTGCTCTTGGGATATTACTCCGTACGTTTGATATGAATTATAATCGTTTTTTTTAGTTCGAGCTCAACACCTTTTTCTATTTCTCCACGCGCCTTCACTTCTGCCCTCGGCTGTTCACTTGAATACGATAGGACCCTACAGTTCGCAGTAGCTTTTGCTCCACTCAGTGAGACCTCTAGTCGAGGCGGAAATATCAGAATAAAGATATGCGTACTGTAATTTTTGAGGACATGGATCACAATGACGCAGATGATCCATGGCCCCTTGGCGAAATCCTCGCTATTCGACATACTACCCTCAAACACACTCTCGCTGTGAAACCGCCCCTCCTCAGTGATGATTGTTGGTGTTGTTTTCTTACTAGGATTTCGCAGTCACCCCATTAATTAAGCAGCAGTGAAATTTGCCCTGCTGTAACCGGAGTAACCCCACTTCTATGTAAGAGTTGTGCCATGCGGTGAATGAGTTTGTGGACGTGGATTCTCAAGGGTTCGTGCCACATTCGTATCATGCAATAACCAGTAATTTCCACAGTGCCAGAGCACATTATGCGACCTAGAAGGAATAATAACTCTGATATGGACCATCGGGTCATAGCTTGTGGTCCCACACATACTTTAGCGCACATTCGGCCACTACTGTGGAACTTGTTCCGCCATTGTTCATGAGGTCTTTAAAGAGGGCTCCTTCAAACCAGTCTTCCTTATCACTCGCCCGTCATGGAGACTATTCCCCGATCTTCATTTACAAAGCTTCCCACCGAGCTCGTCCTTCTCATCCTAAAATATGCTGCTCAACCCACTTTTGCGCAACCTGACCAATATAATGTGAAGAATCCATACTCAACCGCTCGCAAAATCTGTCTGGTCTCCAAAGCTGCCAGGCGCATAGCAATGCGCGAAATGCTGCACACAGTATTACTGGACTCTCGCAATATGACAGCTTTCGTGCAAGCTCTCTACATGCAGAGAGAATACGCCCAACAACAGCATCCGTTCGAGTTTGCATACACAGCTCACATACGCAGGCTTTGGATCGGAGAGTTTTGTGGGTGTCTCACAGGCGCTCTTGTGCACAGCATTACCACCTCTGAGCCTGAGTCGAGCCTTGACCTCATAGCTCCAGTGCTCCTGGGTGTACCGTCGCTTGCGATTGCCTTCACGTCTATGAACCTCCTGACATGTTCCGTGGAGCACGTATGGAACCTCAACATCGACCGCGAACGTTCACCGCCTCCATGGAGAACAAAAACTTTAACGCTGTCGGGGATGTCCGCTGGCCCATGGCACATGCCAACGCTTGCCTCAGGATTAGCCTTCCTGGCGTCTATCACCCACCTTATCGCCCTCCCTGATACACGCAGAGACATATTTTTGCATGTCCTTCATCGGGCTTCCGGTGTTATTGGAGCTCGAGACTACAATCTGCCTTCGTGCATGTCGCAGGTTCCATGGGCTTCTTTCAAGAGCCTTGAAAGCGTCTCTTTGGTTTTCCCGCGTGTCGAACCGCCAATTGATGAACTTGCATACTACTGCGCGGGATTCAACTTGCGCACGGAACTGTTGACGTTCCCTGCTTCCTTTATGATGGGCCACGACGTGCCCTTTATGATACAAGCATCTACCAAGACTGGACAGAGGCGTATTTCGTTCGACGACGTTCGTGTTGTGGTGTCTAGTTTTCCGGTGCACTTTTGTCAATATTGCCAAGAGTGGGAAAAAGTGTGGGCATGCGGATTGGAAGCTGAAAGGGGTGGGGTGTGATGATACGATTGATATTGGACATACGTACATGCTCGCAACTGGTTGTCCTACTTCCTGTATTATATATATTTCTTGAATCTTGGCACCAACTGGACTTGGTCAAGCCTTTGTTACGATCCCATGAACGTTAACCACAACAGAATGTTAGCCCTCAAACGGATAGATATACGTTAGGCTGCACTTCTTGTGCAGACTGGATTGTGGCAAGGATGTAGGGTGGAGTATCGCATATGTAGATCTTGGAGTTCGCGTACGCCAGTTCAAGTGTGAGCTGGGTGAGAAGGCTCTTTTCTATTCCAGCATAATTATTGGGAGGGACACACTGCTAACCTTCTGAACCACGAGATTTGTAAACATACAAACGGTGCTCACAAACTCTTATCATCGCAGGGGGTATTCACCACTGACAGCACTAGCAAGAATAAATCCAGCACTCTCATACCGTAGGTGCGATCTGGGCCGATACCGACTGTTGCCCAGATCAAGATGTAGGCTTTGCAATGTGGTGAATCGAGTAGATCACGTAGCACCATTCTATTCGATGTTAACATGACATTCCTTGATATTATGGCGATCTGGTTCAATACAAGACAGAACTTAGGCCTGGTTTTACCTTCATTGTGAGATCATACAAAGGCTAGAAGCACGCGATTAGATATGGAACCACATGTAATTCTCCGCGCATAAGTATTTGACAATCATACATAGGCTGGTGAGATCTAGGGCGCTTGTAAATACCCGACGGAGGACAAGGGATTTGTAGTCAGCTCGCGTGCTATTGATATAAGGACGGGAAGTAATACAATGGGTGTAGTGACCATATGTTGATAAGGGAATGCATGGGATGAACGACAAATAAAACTGAAATACCTGAGGAATGTCTTCGAAGCTGATCTACAGGCAAAAACACAACCGCCTGCTTCCATGCTCTCCGGTGTGAATCTGTGCTGCTGCAGATGGTTGTTGTGAATTGGGATTTGGTGAAGGAGGTGTAGAAGGAACATAGTCCTCATCACGAATCGTGTCATCGTCAGGGCCGGGGGCACCCGCTGCAGCGTTGCGCTGCAAATAGATTGATGAGTCCTGAAATACAGCAAGAAAAATGAATCGAGCATACTTGTTTGCCCTGCGCGAGAGGAACATTGACAATAGGCGGTGATGCATGACCTGCACGAATGGGCCACCAGGTTGATAGGTGATATGGGCGGGCTCTGAACATTGTAGAAGCAGTAGCAGATGATTGAGTGGTGGGCAGTCGAGACTGAAACAATATAAGTCAAAAATGTTGCTACGACAGTCGACGCTTACGTTGTCACGGGGATCTGAATGTGAACGTCCGACCTGCGCGGGAGGATAATTATGAGGTAGAGGAGATGTGGCAGGGAACTGCAAGGGGATCGTCAAGTCAAGTGCAAATGTAACAGGAAGAAGAAACATACATCCAGAGGATCGCAACGCTGATCAGTCTGAATAGGAGGAACTGCGTTTGTACGAGAAGGAAGAAATTTGCGAAGGTAGTGGAGGAAAGCACGTTGTGGGGGTATTGTAGGGGAATCTCTTAGTGGGAGGGTGACAGTAGGTAGTCGTATTGGGTTACGGCGCACGGCACGACGTGTTGCATCGGACTGCAAAAACATCATTTGATTGAGCAGTGTAGATCAGTAGGGATCACGTACAGTAAGTAAATCAGCGAGGAGTGGATTTTTACTTGCATTTGTCTACAAGACTTGGTGTTAGCGCAGGAAGGGATAGATATATGGCCGTGGATACATACACTGGGCTCTTCTGGTCGTCCAGGCCAGACACTAGAAAGGATGTGGGGTGGAATGTCGCATATGTATATCTTGGCCTCATCCACGATGGTGTATGCCAGTTGGTGTGAGTTGGGTGAGAGGACAAGGGTGTAGAGATTGTGAACGTCGAATGAGGCGAGGAGCTGGCGGGACTCGAAGTTCCATAGCTTGATGGTGTGGTCGTGGGAAGCGCTGGCAAGGAGAGCACCATCAAGTGAAAGTGATAGATCATTGATGGCGTAAGTGTGCCCTTCGAAGGGAGCACCGACAATTTCCAGCGTCAACGCGTCAAACACGTAGATCGTCCTCGGTTGTGGTTGATGAGACACCGTGAAGGTGAATGCAGCAGATGCGGTTACGATAGATTTGTCCTTCACTGTCCAGAGTACCGGCGTATATGTCACATAGCGGAGAGCATGATGATATTTCCCCACTCTTCGGACATCCAATGTCTGTGTTTCGATATCCCACACCTCAAGGGCCTCCGTCAATTCTGACTTGATTGCGAGCTTCTTCGAGTTTTGCGATAAGCGAACTGCGCCCACCGAGTGATCGCTTTTGAATGGACCAGCTACAACTTTTCCGGTGTCCATGCTCCATATCCACACAGAATTACCCCTTGATCCCGCTGCCAGTAGCGTGCTGTCCGCGCAGATGTCGATGCCGAAGATTGCCAAGTCTGAGTGGCTTTCAAACGTTCTCACGATCCCCGTCTCAACCTCACAGACTTTTAACTCCCACTGGTCATACACATCGTGCATAGTGACATGGACAACCCATCGACCATCCTTTGATACCGCCACTTCCCATACTTCCTGCTCATAAACATACCGCGCCTCCTCAATCTCCTTGCCGATTCGAAGGTCCCATCGTCGAGCGGTCTTATCTCCTGATCCACTGAGCATTTGCTCGCCGTCCGGAAAATAGCAAATGGAATTAATACAGCTTGAGATCTGTTGTTCTTGCTCGTCAAATATGGAAAGGAAAGGTTCGTGACCCTCCAAGGTCGTGACCGGTGTCAGAATCAATTTGTTCGATGCGGCACCACCAGGCTGCGTCGAGCTGGAAGCCATGATGGTTTTTAGAGACGTTGGTCAGTGTGGCAGGGAGGACCAGCGGTGAGTTCTGCTTGTGCGTTGTTTGCTTTATGTTGATAGTGATTTTGAAGATGCCAGTCTGCTGTACTGAAACTAATTTCGTGCTGCAGGTTCAGATGGGGGTTTTCTTGAGGCTGGCGGCAATTAGCACATGAGCCCATCCACCACCTCTTAATATCCTGATAACATAGCTGTACATGGCACAGCTTTTTTTGCCCCTTCCTTTTCAAACCTGCTTCTCACTTTCCAGCATGCCATTTCCGTGTTCAAGCGCCCAAGCCCACGTGCCCAGCCTGCATTAGACCACCGAGCGCCAATTCGTGCGCCGCATACATCTTTTCGTATACTCGAGAGCTGCTCTGATGTTTGAGTCATGCGTGGGCGTTCGCTCTCATCAACACTCAAGTATCCGACTACTCTTGTGCAAACTCGGATGCATCCTGTCACATCTTCGTGTTATATCTCAAAATGTCGAATCTATCTACTGCCTACCGGCTAGTACTGTTAGGTACCAGTAGGGCAATGGCTTGGTTTGCGTCCGAGCACTCCGTTAGGACATGCAAAGTAAGTTTGTTGTCGGCGCTCCTCTCTGCCTCGTAGTCTTACTGATACATGTACATCCGCGTTTTGACACATTTACCACTGGCAGTAGGAACTTAAGTTTCATGCAGAGGCTGCAGCTTTTTTGAGCTCGTGGTCCCTCGGTCTCTCCCTCTCGTCTCCAGAAACTGGCTGTCAAGGAAGACCCTAACGGGCACGAGTACGTTGGCCTCTTCGAATTCGATGTGATACTGCGATTCGACTCGAATTAGTCGGCGTTGTGCCGCAAAGGCGCTGTTTCATGTTTGGGTCCCTTGTATTTCTTGTGCGACAAAAACTTGCTCAAACTCGACCTTCCATCACAGTCTCGCATCCAGATATATCTCCAGAGGCGCTTCGCTCATTCCTGGAATGGAAGAGCGAGAAAATTGCGTGAAGAGAACGAAGAATACATGACATGCCGTTGCCCACGCGCTCGTTTTTGCCCGACCAGCCATCACAGCGAGCACAACTTTGCGAGCTGTCCACACGTATCTCTGCGGATTAATATTCCTGTAGGATATGTTGAATTTTACGTTGCTGTGTAAAGGACACGCCCTGTGGAATCATCGATTGTTGATTGTTGGGCTTTACACAGGTGTCTTCCAGACAAGACACTTTTAATCACATGCTAAAGCTTGCAAGGGGGGGTGATCTTAGAGACGGACCTTAGCCTGCATACGCACCGTGCACCTCCAAAGGCAGTCTACTCACCAAGGACCTTGTGTGCTTGGAACCACAGATTAATCAAGAACTGTGCTTGCATGACGGAAGACGTGATATTTATATAAATACATATATTACATGTCATTGATACAAGGATGGGAAGTAATTCGAGGGGCGTACTAGCGGCCGCATTGAGAAGTCAACGTTGACGTTATAGCATATGCAACGAGCAAGAAAATGAAGAGTAACATATCCGCGAGACACCGAGACCAGTTTAGAAGCAGCCACACAACCGACCACTTCCATGCTCTCCAGTCGTGAGCTGCCCTGTAGGAAGCGATTGTGAATTGGAGTCCGGCGAAGGAGGACGAGAAGGAACGTAGTCCTCGTCAGGTATCCAGCCTTCGCTATTTTTTGGAGGAGCACCCGCTGCAGCGTTGCGCTGTAGATGACATATAAATCATGTAATATATCGAGAAAAAACAACCAAACATACCTCTTTACCCTGCGCGAGAGGGACATCAACGATAGGTGGCAATGAATGACCTGCACGAATGGGCCACCACGTCGATAGGTAGTGTAGGCGGGCTTTGAAGGTAGTGGGAGTGGGAGATGCCTGGGTGGCAAGTGTTAGTGGTAATGTAAGTTGAAAATATGATTTCGGTAGTCGACACTTACGTTCTTGTTGGGATCCATATGTGAACGTGTCTTAGTTGTAGCTTGCGCTGAGGGAGAGCAGTTTGGAGGTAGCGGAGATGTAGCGGGGAACTGCAAGGGGAGCGTCAAATCGACTGCGAATCCATCAGGAAGAGGGGACATACATCCAGGGGATCATCAGTCCGGGCAAGATTCGTGCGAAAAGGAAGCATTTTGCGGAGGTAACGAAGCAAAGCTTGCTGCGGTGGATATATTGTAGTAGAATCTCTTAGTGGGCGGGGGACGATGGGTGGTCGTATTGGGTTACGGCGCACGGCACGACGTGTTGCGTTGGACTATTAACAAGGAATTAATGGAGTGGTGTAGATGAGTAGAGATCACGTACATCGAGGAGTTGTGGTTTTTTAACTGCACGTATCTGTAACAGAATGTTAGCCCACAAACAAATTGATATATGCGTGTGGATGCATACATTAGGCTGTGCTTCTTGTGCAGACTGGATAGTGGCAAGGATGTAGGGCGGAGTATTGCATACACAGATCTTGGCGTCCCAGGTGGTGTACGCCAGTTGGTGTGAGTTGGGTGAGAATATGAGGTAGTCGGGAGTATAAACATTAACATTGAATGAGGCGAGGAGCTGGCGGGACTCGAAGGCCCAGAGCTTGATGGAGTTGAAGGACGCGCTAGCGAGGAGAGCACCGTCAAATGAAAGTGATAGACCATCGATGGATTTGGTGTGCCCTTCGAAGGGAGCTCCGACAGTCTCCAGTGTCAATGCGTCGAACTCATTGATCGTTTTGGCGAAGTCATCACTTCCGGTCATAGCGTCATCGTTGCAGTTAAATGCGGCCACGATTGTTTTGTCATTGGTTGTCCAAAACACTGGCGCATGTATTATAACCCCGCAAACAAATTTCCCCACTCTGACATCCAATTTCTGCATTTCAATATCCCATACCTCAAGCTGCTTTGCTACATGTGACTTGACTGCGAGCTTCTTCGAGTCTTGCGAGAATCGAAGTGCGCCGACCCAACTAGCATTCACCAATGGACCAGCTACCAGTTTCCCAGTGTCCAAGTTCCATATCCTCGCAAAATACGATCCCCCGCTCGCCAGCAGGGTGCTGTCCCCGGAGATATCGATGGACGTGATCTCAAATGAGTGGCCTTCAAATGTTCTCACGATCCCCGTTTTAACCTCACAGACTTTGAGCTCCCCGCACTTATTGTGATCTCCACCAGCAGTGACAACCCATCGGCCATCCCTTGATACCGCCACCGCCTTCACTTCGTGCTCACCAACATCCCGCGCCTCCTCAATCTCCTTTCCCGACTGAAGGTCCCATTGCCGAGTGGTCTTATCCTCAGATCCACTGATTATTCGCTTGCCGTCCGGAAAGTAGCAAATTGGTGAGACACGATGGCTGGTGTATTGCTCGCCATTTGAATCGTAGTGAGTGACTGGTTCATGACCCTCCAAGGTTATGACCGGTGTGAGAACAGAGTTGTTTGCTGCTGCACCGGACTGTGTCGAGCTGGAAGCCATAACGGTTGTATTCGCCAGAGAGGTCGGCAAGTATGCCAGTGATTTGGGTGTGATCAACGATCGTTGGTAGGCTCGTGCTCTGTTGGGACGTAATTTTGAAAATGCCCAGCTTATTTGAGCGGTATGGCACTTTCCCTGCGAAGCCAATTATCAGTTCATCCACAGGTTCAGATAATGGTTGACATGTTACCAAGAGGCTGGCTACAATCGCCTGACGATGACGGGCATATGTCGTCTCTTAATAAGTCCTTTCATCATTGCTGTGCATCGCACAGCATGTGCCATTATTGCCCTTCTTCTCCCTTCTGGCTTACTGCTATGGGGTTCCCTTATCGAAGCGCTCTAACCTGCCCAGCCGGCAACACTTGCTGTAGACCGCCCAGTACCAATTTGAGCAGTACACGCATCTTCTCTCACACACGAGAACTCCTCTGATGCTATAATGCGTAGACACTCGTACTTGTGCACAACAAAAATATAAACATGTCAGGGCGTATTTTTTACCAGGGCGGGTTCTTACTGATATCCAACTCTTTGACAGATGCGTCGTTACCCGAACCGTGATTTACGCCATTTGCTACGCTCACGAGCAATGGAATGCTCACAGATGTCCATCTTTGGCGAGACCCAAAATGACAACCCGAAAATATTCAACCTCGTCAAGAATATCATGCGCAACCAACTCACCGAGCTCGTGACGTTACTCGAATTGCCGCGATGTCCGCTACATCACTACAACTATTCTCGTCTTTCTCATTCGCAGCGAGGCCAAGCCATCTACATACATGCATTGATGTTCGCAGGCACACCAAGGGCTCGGGCAGCGACAAAGAGAGTATCGTTGAGGTTGAGAGTCTCCAACATTTTCATGCCTGCCACTAATGTAAACTGAGCACTTAAATGCAACAGATTACTATTATGGGTTCAAATTACTCTGGGCACCGATTCGATTCGGCCAATATACAATGTTGCGCATCAGGAAGCCAACATGGCCATACGGCAAAATGAAGAGGTACGTACATCCCTTCTAACTATAGTCCTATGTAGTTTCTCTCCATAGATGTGCTCAGCAGTGTAATACTTCTGAGACTCTCAATCGAAGAATGCTCACAATTTCTAGTCTCTAATCTGAGCCTCGAGAGAGTGTCACTATTTTTCAGACGCGGTTAGGATGATGAATGAGATGAGAAATCGTTAATGTCTTCAGTAAGACTTTCGTCGATGTTGTAGGACGAAGTCGACTTCTGCCGCGCAACTGTTATCGATACAAACTAGAATTGATTCAATGCAGTGAACACCTATTAATACAATCCGCATTGAATTGTGCTCGTCAAACTCGCACTGCAATGCTGGTGCAATCCAGCGAATACCAACAATCTGCTCGAGGACGTGAAAATTGTACAGTGTCATTGATACCATAATCCTGGCGTGTAGTGATCATATGATGCATGATATGAGCAACACCCGCAGAATGTACTCGAACCCAGTCTACAAGCAAAAATACAACCGGCCGCTTCCATGCTGTCTGGTGTTACTCTCCCCTTTGGATCGTAGTTGTGAACGGGATGTGGTGAAGGAGGAAGGGCAGTAAGGAATGTGTGAATTTACTGATGAACACAGTCTTCATTACGAATCAAGACACTGTCAGAGGTGCGAGCACCCGCTGCAGCGTCGCGCAACTTGCGCTGCAAATGGGTGAGAGACCTAGACTAAGCGAGAAAATGAACCGGGCATACCAGTTTACTAGGGGCGCGAGGAACATCGACGGCATTCCGCAGAGGAGCTGCATTTGTGCGAGAAGAGTAGGAAGGAGTTCGCGAAGGTAGCGAAAGAAAGCGGGTCGCTGTGAGTATATTGTACGGGATTGTCTTGGTGGCTGAGGGACAAAAGGTCTGACATGCGAGATTACTGGTTGATAATACACAGCAAG
>JABBWA010000790.1:0-16032 GCA_016628065.1 Suillus lakei | reverse complement strand
TCGCTAGGCAGTATCACAGCCGGTAACAGGTGATAGGGGTAACCATGTCCAGGTTGTCGAGCATTTGCCTTTCACTCATTGATATTTTGAATTACAAGGTTATTGAAGACTTTCCTGTGAAAAATGAATGTAGCATTACTCTCAAATATATATTAGCCTCAAGGCTTGTGACTATAAGATGAACATGGCACCATCACTGCTGGAAGGGATGATGGGGGAATTGTGTCAATCTGTTATTAGCTTTTCAACCATGAGCAATTTGAGTCATCATACATACCCATGGAGTCAGCAAATCTAGCCCAGCAATGAACAGTCATGACAAATCATTATATTTCTTTCAGTTGGGCAAATGTAACAAGAAATGGTCACTATGGAAATATATATGTGTGTTATGCATGTGTAGGTTGACCTCTGAAAGCAGTCACTGTAATTACAAGCATCTTATGATCAAAAGCTTAAAAGTACTGTGGTTTGGTGATGAAGGACAACATTCACATGTGAAAGAAAATGAGAACCAATCCCTTGACATTGATAAAGTCTTATTGTATACCCATAGTGCCATATACTTTATCATCATTGTCATCCAACATGAGTGGATTCCGTGTTGATGCTTGTCCAGTTGCAGCTTTATTCTTCTGTGCCAGACCCTGCTCTTACAAGGCATAAGTAAGATTCACTGTGGGAAGAAATCGTGAAAACTCGCTATAGTGATAGTGCGTCAATCCTGGTTGGTGCGAAATTAGTAGTCGACCCAAAGGGATAGCTCTGAGAGCAGTTCCTCCTGTAGTAAGAGCGAAGGGACTAAATGCAGCTGGGTGTGAGATCTATGCGATGACCACTGTTGGAGATGCGAAGATGCGGGAGACACGATGCGGATGCGAAGTGAGTGCGGTGCGGGTGTGGAGTAAAAGAGTGCGGATATAACTAAGTGGAGGCCAGGTATACGAATCCAGGTACCAGGTATTGAGTGACGGTATGACGGGTGGAACGGGTATGGTACTGGGTATGCGGAATGCGAATGCGAAGTGTGCTGGGAACTACTCCAGTATTCGCGATGAGGTTCCTAGGTATAAACTAGTGGTAGTTGAATGCTTTAATGCGGAGCTCACACGTGATGATGAGAACAGCAATCAAATTGCACAAGGATTAGAGTGTAGTAACTAAGGCCAGTGACTCCTGCAACACCGACTCAGAGGAAGGGAATGTAGAAAAGTGCTGAGATACGAGTCCTGAGTCCGTATATAAGCAAATGCGTACGAATCCGGGACGATATAGGCGACCGCATATGTACAAGCAAGCCCGAACGATGTAACATGTAATAGCGCTAAGTCTGCCTCATGTATGGGAAAAGTATGTAAATGAGGCTGCAAATGATCAATGGGTGACAAGGAGAGACTAATAACGCACCAGTGGGGTTGGATGGACGTGGACAGGACATGGGAGGATGATGCGAGGGACTGGTACGGTTATGCGGAGTGATGCGGATCGTAACCCAGTATGCGGAGCCACTGCAACGACACACGAAGGTGTGTAACTGACCGCAACTATCTGGAACTGTTCGCAGCTCTTTGGAATGACTTCGGACTGTAAGTGTAGGTATTGGCTAGTATGGGGAAATGATGCTCTGCAAGGCTGCAGGTAGGATGTTCACGACATCGCACTACATACATGCTGTCAGTGTATCATAGTGAGTAAGGGGTGAGGTGCTCACCAGGATTCTACCATGTCCACCACTGATAAAGCCAGGCACTTTCTGGACCTCCATAAATAAGTATCACTGCAGACCACTTCCTATTAAACCCACATTCAAATCCAGGTGGAGTAATAACATATGTAGCCATGCATGTCTTGTTTGGAGGATGTATGGGAGCACCAGACCAGAATTGCCCTGGTTCTCATATGCCATGTCCTGCTCCTTCACTGCATTGACAAGGCCATCAGGATGAACGTATGTGGAGAACACAAGGAGGGAGTGACTTGCAAGGGACCTAGTAAGAGTCGGGTAGTGTTAGTTCCATAGTTTGTAAGTCAATGGTTATGGTGAGATGCACAAGACTCTGAAGAACACACATATATAACAGAAAGATCATCTTCTCCCAACTTCTACTCACATAAAGGGTAATAAAGATGGCATTTGGACAAACATTGCCTTGGGTGGAGGAAGCAGAATCATAGAGAAAAGTAAGAGTGACCTGGCTCAGAATATAAGTGAAGTGTTAATGCAGACTGGAAGGGCAATTCTGACTAAAGTCTGGTGTAGTCATGTCAGCAGCATGGAGGCATTATAAATATATATTTGTCCAAATTGGGACATTCCTCTTAGTGTGATAACTCAATGATGAAGGTGAGTATGTGTTCACTCTTGATTTGATTTGATTTTATATCTACTGATCTAGTACAACCATGAATAACAATAACACCAATGCAATGCTAATGCTCATGGAAGAATAGGAAACTAAAATTATGAGGTGTGGCAACCATTTTCTGATATTGGCTACTTGCCGATCATCATTTTGCAGATTCCTTAGCATCTTCTCCAAACACACCAAGGCTAGTGAGTGACACAATAATTTGTAAGCTACAAGGCTGAAACTATTGAAGGAACTGATGGATATTACCTAGGCTGCCATGTGACAATGCATGTGTCAACTCATCTATCAACCAGACATGCTGTTTCCTCCCTATCTGTTGCCTCCAGTCTGGTCAGAGGAGGTGCATGTTGGAGTCTGATATGTCCGACATGTCCGGCAGTAAGTCCAGCAGTAAGTCCACCCCTATCTCTGGCCGGTCCAGTGAAGATCCAGAAACTGGAGATTAGCAAGTCTGGACCAGCACAGCCACATTGTGGCAATGCCTGGAGCAGAAACTACTCCGGAGTTTTACCAATGTCTTTGTAACATACTTATCAATCATCTCTGGAAATTAGCTAGTTAGACATATATATACTCTTAGCAAGTAGTTGTACATCTCAGTTCTAATGAATAGACTGAGATGTAAGTCTGATGTTTTTCCCCTATCATTTTTACCAGTACTAACAAGTACTATAGTTTATCTTCTAGGTACATATTACTTACCTGAGTTCTAATCAATAGACTGAGATTTTATCTTCTAGCATCTCCAGTCATTTGATCTCCTGATCTCCACCTGGTTCTCTGGTTCTCTGCTCTGACCCTAGTAATAGAAACTCCACCTGGACTTCATACTACCAGACTTAGAACCCCCAGACT
Source organism: Suillus lakei (assembly GCA_016628065.1). Classification (NCBI taxonomy): domain Eukaryota; kingdom Fungi; phylum Basidiomycota; class Agaricomycetes; order Boletales; family Suillaceae; genus Suillus; species Suillus lakei. The sequence continues at coordinate 12,805 of JABBWA010000790.1, read as the reverse complement.
TTCGGAATTCTGACCCCTGTCTACCTCATAACTCCATTAGGTTATGAGCCCTGACCACGTTATGTACACCCCCATGACTGGAGCTTCTTTCTTTAATGTCTCCCTGCTTGCTGAAGATGACCTGAACTGGATTGTGTCCAAAGGAAGATTGATTACTGCAGTCAATGTGAGAGGAAGCACTATGAAGCAATACATTGATGAAAGTGCAGTAAAACCCACTCCACTACAGGTAGACTCCACTGGAATTGCACAAAGTCCAACTGGAGGAACAGCAACTCTAATCAAAATCAAAGAGAACCTCAAGGAGATTCAGGAATACAATTACAGGAACTCACTTGTCAAGCAGCAGATCTTTTGTACCTTGACGGATAAAATGTACCTAAGGGTGCAGGAGTTTGACAGTGCCTCTGCTATATGGGCGGAGTTATGTGCCATCCACCAGGACAAGACCAAGCTAACTCAGATGGATCTCCGATGCCATATGCATGAAACCCAGTGCCAGGAAGGATCAGATGTCAAGGAACATTTTGGAGCACTTCGGAGATTGAAGCAATCCCTTACTGGTGCAGGAGAAATCATTGAAACTCGCTATGGTGATAGCATGTCGATCCTGGTTGGTGCAAATTTAGTAGTCAACCCAAAGGGATAGCTCTGAGAGCAATTCCTCCTGTAGTAAGAGCGAAGGGACTAAATGTGGTTGGGTGTGAGATCTATGTGATGCCCCGAAGGTGCAAGAAGACACGATGTGGATGTGAAGTGAGTGCAGTGCGGGTGTGGAGTAAAGAATGCAGATATAACTAGGTGGGGGCTAGGTATACAAATCCAGGTACCAGGTATCAAGTGATGGGTATGATGGGTAAAACAGGTATGGGTACTGGGTATGTGGAATGCAAATGTGAAGTGCACTGGGAGCTGTTCTGGGACTTGTGATGAGGTTCCTAGGTACATAACATGTAATAGAGGCAAAGGACCTATCTCTCATCCAGTACATGTAGCAGTACATGTAGCAGCACGCTAGTTGAACATAGACATAGGTTTTGCATTATGCCCTCCACCACATTGGTAGATGGACTGAGTCAATTCCCCCTCCACTGTATGTACGGTGGAGGGGATGACAGATGTTAATGGCTGGATCGTTTAATGGTTGGTCAATGGGGTTGGATTTTAACAATGACTTGGTTACCTGACGTAGAAGACAGGGCCAGCATGATCCAAGGGGTCACAATAAGCGAGAGTGAGTTAGCCATTGCCCACTCCACTGTATGTATGGTGGAGTGGATGATGTGTGTTGATGGCTGGACATGTTGGTTGATTAATGGTTGGATCTGTCAACAACTGGAGCTTACCTGACTCAGAGGATGTATGGAGGAACGGGCCAGCATGATCTAAAGGATCGCAGTAAGCGAAGGCGGATGACCTGGAGTTGATGGCTTGATCATTCAGCAAAAAAGGATGGAGTTGGTGAGGTGGTGGGTGGTAATGGAATAGGAGACACAACAGTACATACTGTTGTGCTTGAAGATAGGAACAATGAACTTGATGAGCACGACAGTACATACTGTTGTGCTTCAAGGATGGGGACGATGAGTCGACAGTACAAAGTTCAAACTGTCGAGCAGTCCATGTTATGTAACAATTTCCTAATATGGTTGTTTGTGATTGTTGGGTGCTTTCATCACCAAAGTTCTAAGTCCCTCATCTTTATGGAACTTAGTAACTATTACTATAGGAGGTTCGACAGTTTGTACTGTCAAGCCTCCCATTCTCATTCTCATTAATGTTGACAATGACCCTTCCTCACCTTCTTTGACTGTATGTATGGTCATGCCTGGTGTTCTCTACTTTCATCATCACCAGACTTCTCGTCACAGCGACCTTTCACAACCTTCTCCAGGGCATGACTGTATGTATGGTCGTGCCCGGTGTTCTCTACTTTCATCACCACCACCAACGTCCTAATTCTAAGTCAACATCCATCACTTCCTGGTTCGACATCCATGGCAGCCCTTCCCGATATTGATCATGGGTTTAACATCCTTACCCTGCTCTTTCATTGGACCGCCTAGCAACCTTTCACAACCTTCTTAAAGGCATGACTGTATGTACGGTCGTGCCACCCAGCGTTCTTTGCCAATGATCAGTCCACACCAAGCTCAGGTCACCACCAGCTCTCCCTGACAACAGAGTTATATTTCCTTGTTTGGTAGTTCTTGTAATGAACATCATATTTTCATACAAGGCTTGCTGCTGTCTTGTTATTTCATTACTGGAAATTGCAAGTTGTTTCTTCTATCATTGTTGTTCATCTGACTCAAAAGCTTGCCCATGCAGTTGTTTCTGGCTCTCCAATTCACTCCCATCCAATTCATAGAAATGATGGTACACACCGTCATTGCTATTCGCACCGCTCTTCATGCCTGTGTCTCGCTCACTGTTCAAATGGTGCTTCTGTGAGGAATGCATTGAAACTGGCAATCATGCTGAGGGTGGCACGCCTAAGGGGGTACTTGTCACAGAATGTCTTATGGCTGCACATCTACAATGCACCAAACATACCCAAGCAGAACGTGCTGCTGCTGGCTCTCCCTGCATGAACACCATCATGGATTTGTTAGTCTCACAGCTGGACACACTTGCTCTTATCGACAACAAACCACCCGTTTCTCACCCCAACCCCACTCCACCATTATCTATTATGGCTCTGGCAGATGATCTTGAGCAACTCACTTTGCTAGATCCTTTTGTTGCCCATGAACCCAGAGTCGCTATTTCTTGCAATGTCTCCCAAAAGAACACACATCGGCCAACTGTGAAGGCCTTGACAGTCCTCGATAACATAGAATTCCACGTTCAGCAGTGCTTTCGGTTGTTACTTGCGGGTAATTCCAATGATGTTGGTCACAAGCTACTACTACTTTGCACAGCTGTGGAGAATGTCAAACGAAAAGCAGACCTTGTCGTCACATGGAAGAGGGCAATTATGTTGGAGATAGATGGCTTAGAAGCCCAGTTCAACAGTCAAAAGCCTCCCGAAATGGACTTACGTGCAGCAGTCGAATTTGATACCAGTAAGAGTTGATTATCTTCATCATGATCGTGTTCTGAATAGTTAATAGATGTTCACCATGAATTTCCACTGGATTAGTGTGATGAAATCACACAGGTCACCTTATTCATCACTGTGACATGTAAAGTCATCATGGGGGTCAGCAAGCAAGCCTGTGATTTCCTCTTGGGACTTATTTCAACCATGTTATTCCTCGCTTTCCGAAGATCGGGTGGTAGCCTCAGCTCTTCCCATCAAAATGTGCTCAGGCAAATTCCAATGAATTTCGACAGCGCACTCTCAATATTCCATCTCACTGAGAGAACTGTCGTCTATGCAGTCTGCTCCAGTTGTCACTGTACTTACAGCCCACATCATGCAGATGGCTCAACTGTTCCTACATATCCTGAATGTTGCACACTCCACCCCACACCAGAGGCCGAATGTGGCAAGTCATTGCTCAGCCATGGCCCTGATGGAGTAGTGTGACCAAAGAAGACATTCATTTACCACAATTTTAAAGACTACCTTGCCAATCTCCTCTCCTGTGCAGATATTGAGGGGGCAATGGATCAAGCCTGCAACAATTTGCAAGACTCGATCAATTCCTCCCATCCGCCTTTGATGAAACACGCATTTGAGGCTCAGTTTCTCCATCAATTTTGTGGCCCAGACCCAGGTTCACTTTTTATTGATAGAGGAGATGAAGGGCACTATGCTTTCGCCCTTCACATGGACTTCTTTAATCTGGAGGGCATGAATTTGCATGGTGCTAATAAATCCTCTGGCATCATATCTATGGCATGCTTGAATCTACCATTGGATATCAGGTATAAGCCCAAAAACATGTATCTTGCAGGAATCATCCCAGGTCCGAAACAGCCGTCCCTCGAGCATCTCAATCACTACATCCGGCCACTTATTGATGACATGGTAGACTCATGGGAGCGCGGCATCAATTTTTCCAAGACTGCTTGTTTTCCCACTGGCCGGCTCACTCACAGCGCTATTGTTTTGGCTGTTTGTGATCTTCCTGCCACTCATCATCTTGCTTCTTTAGCTGGAACCAGTAGCCATTTTTATTGTAGCGCATGCAATTGGTACCATAAGACCATGTACGGTAGAGTGGACTTCAAAAGCTGGAAACCTCATGATAAAGATGAACTCCAGAAGTTCGCTGAGCGGTGTCAGCTTGGTTCTCTAGATGCCCTTCATCATGTCTGAGATGTCATCCAACAAATAACCATTCCATCTTGGTTTACTTCAGTCCCAAGTGATTTCAGAAGTGCATCTGCTGGGATGATGAAAGCGGACAAATGGCATTCTCTAATCACTGTCGACATTCATATTGCCCTCATGAGCTTGTGGGGGGCCAGCACCTCGCATCCTTCCGATGAAGTTGGCACTAACCTTAGAGCTGTTCTCAACCATACTATGGAACTTGTTTGCATGGTGTATCTCACGTGCACCCGAACAACAACTGTAGAGAGAGCACACATGTATCACTCTCACATTGTGCATTATGTTGGAAATTTGAAGAAGATATACCCTAACTTCACTCTGCGTCCAAATCACCACACTGCCTTCCACATATATGACTATCTACTCCTATTTGGCCTGGCCCACTCTTGGTGGTGCTTTCCTTTTGAATGTTTGATTGGAATATTTCAGTGTCTTCCAGTTAATCATAAGACTGGTGAGTTTTTACGGAACATCAGTGTAATAGTGGGACTGACTTTTCAAGGCAAGTTGGAAACTACCAAGTTATACTCATTCATCAAAACTTCAAAACTTCACTGTTGGCTCAGTCAACCTGACTGTCTGCCAGCTATTCAAGAATGCAAATTTCTGTTTGACAGCATGTATGCTCCCAAGAGCGCTGGAACTCTCGGTGAAGAACTTGCTGAAGATAGGGTACTGCATGGGTATGGGTAACCTGCACGGGTCACGGGTACAGGTACCTCCAGGGTATGGGTATGGGTCTGGGGTCCTGGTACCCGTACCCCTACCTGTACCCCTGCCACAGGTTTCGATGAAAATGGGCCATGCGGACAATATATTTTGACTACCTAAACGAGCAGCTGTATAGTTGGTGAACTGTCAAACTCTAAAGACTATAGTAATCATACACATCAGCAAACCTTCACCTACTAGTACTGCCCATCATGCAGCTCAGCTTTGCAGGCACAGCCAAACGAGTTATCAAAATGATGGGGAAGGCTAAAGCGGCTCTAGAAGAGAAGACGATCAGAACTTCATCGAAGCGGAGAAATGACGGCAGTGGAGATGGTGTGAACACGCACCTCAAGAAGGCAAAAAGAAACCTACTGTCTGGTAACACTCCCACCAATAGTGCAGGATCTACAGATGAAGACAAGCCAGTTGATAAGAATAGGCCTGTCAAAGCCTCTCCACATCCAGATTCAGTTCTGAGTCAACGTGCTGTTGTGCGCACCAAGGAGGAAGAGAATTTGTTGAATGAAAATGATGGTGAGAAAACTGAGGCCAGTGATGCTGAAGACAGAGCAGATGAGACAGCAGAAGATGAGCTCAGTATGTGCAACAACCTTGATATCAATATCACATTAATTCAGTACAAAACAGAATGCCTAATGAATGACTGGAACTCACCAGTCTATGCGTTTTTTGATCTGACACCCCAGATTATCGAAATTGATGGCTGTTGCACTCACGATTTCAAGTGCCAAGCCACGAGATGCAAGACCAAAGTGCGACGGTACCTTGACAAAGGTGATGCCCGCTTGACTGGTAACATGCGGAAGCATGTTCATTCGTGCTGGGGCGACAAAGTGTTGAAAGCTGCTGATCAGGCCAAGAATGCCAACGAGGTGCACCAGAAGATCATCAGTAGTTTCCTGCGAAACGGATCAATCACCGCATCATTTGAACGCAATGGCAAAGGGAAAGTTACTTACTCACACCGTCAACATACCCATGTAGAAACAAGGTATGAAGACAGTCACATTGAGGCCTTGGGAATCTGACAAAACATCCAGGGCTGAACTTGTGTGCTGGGTATCCAAGAACCTGCGCCCATTTGATATTGTCAAGGACCATGCATTTCAGTCACTGATGAAAACGGGGAGACCCGAATATTACATACCTTCGCCATCCACTGTTTCACGTGATGTTCGACAAGTCTTTGTGTGGACTCGACAGCGTGTTGCTACAATGCTACAGGTAAGTGATTTTCATTAATAAATAATCAAATAATCAATACATACCAGGAATACAACGGTAAAATAAACTTTACTACTGACAGTTGGTCGTCACCCAACCATCATGCGTTGGTCACATTTTCGGCCCACTTCGAGCACAAGGGGGAGCCACTAAGCATACCATTAGATGTTGTGGAAGTCGGGAAGGTAAAAACTTACCTATGTGGTATCTGTACGTGTGCTAAGAGGTTCATAGTCCCACACCAGCGAAGAGCTTGCAGAGACATTTGCCAAAATGCTAGAAGAATTTGGCATATCAGAAAAGGTAATGGTTCAAAAAAAATAACAAACCTACATGCGACGAAATCCACAGTGCACAGATCCTGAGTGTGACTTGCGATAATGCGTCCAATAACGACGCCATGATTCGTGAACTGAGCAGGCAAGGTGCTGGAGTTTGGTGGGCCAACCACTCATACCAGGTGTTTCCTCCACACCATAAATCTGGTGGTGAAATCCTTGATCCATGAATTTGATGTGAAGAAACAAGAAGCTGACCAAGTGTTGGTGCATAGTACTGACATGGAGCTGGAAGAACTTAGCACAGACATGGAAGAGGATGAAGGGGCAACGGACGAGGTAGATAACGATGATGGATCTGTCGATGAGGTTGAGTTGTTGGATGAGCAAGAGCAGGTCGCACTGAACAAATCAATTCGATCAGTCAAATTAGCGCTGGTCAAAGTAAGTGCATGCAACAAAAGAGAACTCACCGTTAACCTCAACTTATGCCCCAGCTGCGCAAACTCACGTTCAAGATCATCCATTCGACTACTATCGTCCTTCCCGCATCGCAGGGCATCCTCAAGGACCTGTTGCAAGCCCAAACCCTCATGCCACGGGATGTGGCCACACAATGGAATTCGATGTTTGATATGTTGGACTATGCACATGCACATTGAGAGGCCATAGATGCTGTTATGCAATGGCGGGACTTAGGTTTGCGAAAGTATGAGTTGGAGGACACTGAGTGGGTAATACTACAGCAATTGCGGGATGTACTTAAGGTTTGTGTGTTTCCCAACACCACACATGCTCATGTGACATTGTTTGCACTTGTTAGATTCTAAAGGATGCCACACTTTACTTCTCGCGTGCAACACCCAACCTTGCGACGGTGATCCCAGCCATGGATCACATTGATAAGATGCTCACCTCCTATTCGCAAAACAAGAAGTATCTTCCCTCAAATCGTTCAGCAGTTAAGCTGGCGACAAATACACTCAACAGGTGCTATCAGCTTACCGACAGGTCTCACACTTATCAAATTTCAATGGGTAAGTTCTGTTCAATATTCATGGGTTTGTTTTTCTAATTCGTTATACTAGTGTTACATCCACAACACAAGTTATCATACTTTAAGGCAGCACATTGGGATGACAGCTGGATCAAAACTGTGGAGCAACTCATACGTGAGGAGTTCGAACGCTCATACTCATCAGCCTATGTCGACTCTGACCTGGGGTGCGAGGAGGACGCCATGGAGTCAAATGGTGATATGTGGATGGTATTTTTCTATTTGTTTTTTACTTGGTGTTCGTACTGACTAAATCTTAGAGCGACAACATTTTTGACAACCTCCCAGCACTCGCAGCCCCCAATCCTACTAACTTAGGCTCTGAACTCAACCGTTACCTTAGTATGGACGTGGAACATGTCACCAACCCTATCAGTTGGTGGCACGAATGTCGCAAAATGTTCCCCCGGCTGTCACGCATGGCAATTGACTATCTAACCATCCCTGGTATGTAGCGTTTTTTTTTAATATGTTGTATGCTCACATTGTCCATAGCAACATCTGTAGATGTCAAACATCTCTTCAGTCACGGGCGTCTCATCCTGTCACACGTCAGAAATCGTTTATTGGTGCAGTCAACTCGCACACTCTTTTGTGTCGGTTTATGGAGCGAGTTGGGCCTGGTCCAATCTGAGGATATCATTCACGTTTCTAAGCTCCCGGATGTCATTGGTGAAGAGGAAGCAATGGATGAGGGTTGGGACAGGATTATCCAGGTAGAATAGTATCACATTTGTTTTTGTTAACTCATGCTATTCATTTTTTGCATGTTCTTCGTCTGATTATTTTGTGCGTGTTTTTCATTGTGACCCGCGGGTATACCCCTGGGGGGTAATACCCCGGGTCCATTATGTTGGTACCCACAGGAAAATTGGCACCCGCATGACGGGTATGGGTATATCTCCGGGTATGGGTACAGGTACGACTGCCCATACCCGCAGGTTTACCCATGCAGTACCCTAGCTGAAGATCCTTTGGATGACAGTTTACAGGCTCCTTCCTCTGCTGTGGCTGTTCCTGAAGCCTTGTTTGCACTTATCAAACGACGCACAGCAATATTACGCGCATGACTAAAATTCAATGGGATTGTCTACAGCAGAGCCTCTACTCATGTTGGGAATAGTCAAGTTTTTTTTTATCCTCAGGGTGACCGGTTATTGTCTCCTGTCCCCGGCAATATCCAACATATCTATGCTATGCCCACAGGTGAACTGGTGTTTCCTGTCCACAAGCTCCTCCCACATCACGATCAGACCATTGATCCATTTACTATGTATCCTCATTTTCCCACCAAAATGTACTCATCAAGCTCAAGTAGTCATTTGGAAAATGTCAAGGTATCCTGGGTTGTTAGTCACTTTGCTCAATGGGCAGTTTTGAGTGATACTGTAGTCATACTATCTCTATCTTGCGTAAGTACAATTCACCTTGAGAAATCACCGGTGTCTGACTACTGTCAAATAGGATTGATTTTCAATTTCACTCTACTACATAGATTCACATACATCTACAATATATAAGCTGTCCACCCCATCATGCTATTGTTGGTCTGTACCATTTGAATAAGAGTGCATTAATGTGTTTTTCGAACCGAAAGGCATCACTTGTGTATATAACTCATTGTCTAGTCCCTTAATATATTTCACATCTCAAACTCAAGTGGGTGATGACATTGTAAGTGGGCGATGATTCAGCCATGAGCAGGCAATCATCGGGCAATCGGTTTTATCTGGAGATAAAACTTGATGATTTATTTTCATGTTTTATTGTCAGGGGGTATTTTGAATTTTAACGCCCATCTAAGCGACGGTCTAAACTTCATACATGAGCAGATGTTCAGTCACGTGCGATAATTGAAGTTTTTTCGAGTCTTAAATGTGAAGTTTCATTTCGAAGTTTATGCCAGCATTAAAGATATATTTATATTTCTAATTATCATTGATGTTCAGACAGTAAGAAAATGTTCGCTGATACTTTATGTTTCTCTTGTCGTGCAAGACCTCTTTAAAATTTGAAATTTTACATCCGCTAAGACGACAACCTAAATATTAAGTATTATCTTGACATTTCGCACGACATTCAAACCAGTCTTAAATATTCGAATCCCCGATGTGCCAGCTCCATCTCCGAAACTGCAAATTCCCACACCTCTTGATCGGATCAGTGGCAACATCGAAGCATATGAACGGACGCGGACGCATATTAGGGACGTTCAAAGCTGCGTTTTCGAGGCGTTTTCGACGCTGTTTTCAAATTTGTTTTCAACGTCGGAATCGCCCGAAAACAGGTTTCAACTTTGATCACCCTGTCAGAAAAACAATGAAAACCGTTTTCACGCATGGCTGAGTTTGAATTTACTTAACCTTGTACCATGCCTCGTCAAACTGAGCGGCAGCAAGCTGCAGACGAGATCCATAACAGGTTCTTCACTGATATAATTGCCGAGATTGCAAGCCAACTGCAGGAGGATGAGGATAGGTATGATAACCATTCAGATTCCAGCTCATCCTCCGAGGGCTCTGGCATGGATATATCTAGTGACTCGGCCAGTAGTTCACACGGTCATGATTCCTCGTCATCGAGCACCTCATCGTCAGATCTCTCCATGAAAGAATCCTTCTTTTGTCTGCTGTTGCAGTCACAGCAGCGTGAGGATTCAAGTTCTCTTTCGTGTCGGTGCCTGCGGACTTAGCACGGGATTTCGGAGGGCGGCATTTGCTCGCCTTTGCCATTGCGGAGTTCTGCGCTGCAGCGAGGCGCGTCTCCAGTAACTCCCTTGTCGTGGTCATCAGCACCCAGCGCAGCCAGCGCACACAAGTTGTTCGGCAATCGGATAACACCGGATTTCAGAGTCCGTGCCGTTGATGCCGAACGAAACCAGCAGGTTGTCGAAATCAGTTTGTTTTCCGCAGACAGTCGAAAACGAATTTGAAAACGGCGTCGAAAACGCCTCGTAAACACAGCTTTGAACGTCCCTATTGTTGCACGACGAATATTATTCGGATCTGAGTTCTACTGATAGTGTCATCGACTACTAAGTACAATGGTAAGACATTACAGAACGAGCGAAGTCCCAAGATCTTTCCAGCTGTGTTGCGTAGTGCATGGAAGTTGTAGTAATAGTACAGAAAAAAACAGCTGCGACCTAAAGAAACACGAGGCACATAACAGTAACAGTAGCAGTACACGAATCACGTACAACGACAAACTTTGATGAGAAGCATAAATGTACAGCATGACGCTAGAATACACGATGCTAGAATTTGAGAGCGCGCTTTAGTGAATGTTCATTTAGAAATGATCTAGAGCTTGTCAAGTAGAACGAATACTTACCACGTCAGGACCGCTTAGTCCTCTTGGGGGATCTGGAAGAGATCTCTGCCTCTTCAGCCTGGCGCTTCATCAACTTCTCATGCCAGGTGGAGTAACGCGAATAGCCCGTTTGCCGTGCAGCGTTCCGCAATTGGTCCATGACTTCCTTCCAGTCTATAGGTGAAACTGGAGGCACCCACGTACGAACAAGTTGGAAGGGGTCAGCGCTAGGAGATGTAATGAAGGGTATATATCATGATTATTAAATTTAAAATTAACCTGTCGTCGGTGTCATTGGGTCTCCTCCGAGATGGCAGGTGCCTCTGCAATGTCTGATTCATCCTCGTTGGACTCATCCGAGATGTCGGAGTTGTCGGGCCAGGAACTGGACTCCTCTTCCGCCAGGATTTCTTCGATGTAGTCGATGGTGATGTCCCTGATGCTTGCAAATGTGCGATGGAATAGCTGCTGCAGGTTTTCGAGACCCCTTATGTCCGTGTTGTGGACTCAATTGCTGTCACTACGATCAGATACAGCTACACCCTGAAAGAGGAAGGGAAACTCACAGCAGATGCGAAGTATCGCGTATTATGATCATAGAGATCAAATGGCCGTATCAGGACGGAGCCAAGTAGTAACAATGATAGTGGAGGGACGACACCCAAGTGTGGGTAAAGCCTGTGACTGGGCCAAAGACTGCGAGTCTTTCTTTTGAAGCCATCTGCGGTATGAGGCGACTTTGGGTTTCTTCGACGTTGTTGGAACACACGCGATGATTCTGCGGGTGGGGAAGTGGTGCGGTGATCTTCCAAAATTTCAAATAGTGTCACGGCACGCATGTGTCCGGTTAAGGGAGGACGGAAACGTTGGAAGTTTTGCAATGGCAGCATCCCGAGCCTGCGAGAACGTAACCCTCGGTCCCCCAAAGCTGCAGACGCCCTCCGTCTCTGTCGTGGAACTCAACCAACGCATCCGGGGCCACCAAGGGCTTTCTCCATAGACCCTGCCTCTCCTTCCCCTCTGAGGGTTCGGTTCATCTGTACTATAATTTACCGAACGCCTTATTGATACCCATCGCTGCGAGGCCAGCTTCGATAGCGTCTCGCAACGGCTTGAGAACATTCTCGTGGATGGAGTGGCAGGGTTGCGACCAATTGTTTGGTTGACTGGGAGTATGATAGTCTGAAAGAAAGAGTTGTTAGTGATTATCGGATTATCGCACACGACTTACTTGTATCGAATGTATTGATGGTTATCATCTTCGGCGATGGCCTCCATAATGAAATCGCAATCATCCATGGACACGTCAGAGAAGGTCTTCGGGATAAATTAGCATGCGACATTATCGTGGGAGACTGTGCCTCAAGGCCTTATACCTTGTAATCAGTGTTGGTGCCCTCACGCTGTCCTTCTCCTCTGAGAAAAGTGATTATCTGCCCGCGCAAAACTATCACAAAAGCTCAACCCATGTATGAATGTCCAAAGGTGAAAACTGACTATCTTTTTTGGAAACCTCGACTTTTGGCCCTTTTACCAAGGAAGGGCGGTTTTTTGTTTGTGCTGTTTTGCTTTGTTTGCTTGTTTTGTGTTGTGTTGTGTTTTGTGTGCTGCTTTTGCTTGCAAATGAAAACCATGGAATTTTTGGTTCAATGTTGCAGGATTTGAAGGCGGAATTGCATCCAAACGGACCGCCGGAGATCTTGAGGTTCGTTGATGAGTTGAGAGCAACTTGTTCCTAGAGAGGTCCCTTTGTATTGTGTTGCAGGTTTTCTTGCCTGGCAGTTATTGCTATTGCTCTGTGCTCGGCGTGGTAAGGGTGTAGTAGACATGATGTGCTTGATGTGGCACCATGCTCACCTATGCTTATATATATATATGCGGCGTAAGAGCTCCGAGCCTTATCCATGTTCG
>JABBWA010000079.1:0-208303 GCA_016628065.1 Suillus lakei | reverse complement strand
TTTTGCCGCCGGATTCACATTTTACAGACTCCACAAACACTCAATTGTTGTGCTAGGATGAACTTGACACTTCACCTCATTAATTCAAGGTATCCTCGGTGAGAAACCCACGTTGGATTTTGACATACACAATTCACTCAGCAGGGAGTCGGCGCTAGGCCGAGCACGTCCTGCAATGTCTGGGTCCCCAGCTTCAAGTGAGTGTGTACATACCTATCGTGTACTTCCTTCATCCTAAACATGAGTCTAGTGCTTCTTCCACCTGCAAAACAAATGTCCGAGTTGTCCATATTTTGTACGTACGGCACTGTCTCTATGAGGGACTACGTCTCCCAATACATCTTCCACACTCCCATTGGTGGCCTTTTCATTGTAGTCGTGGCCACGAAGGAACCAGGTCTTACCTTTGCCCTCGGCAATATTCATATTCCAGCTGTGATCAACACGTGCACTGACAACGTTAACGGTATCCACAGGCCTTGCATACCATAAAATGCATATCCACCTCAGGATGCGTTCAACGTCTTATTTTTAACATATACTGGATTGTTTATCCGTCGGCCCTGGGGATCTGTCAGGTCATGCATAGATTCTCGTGGTGCCCTGCATCCGCCGGCGTAACCATTCTGCCGACCCAATCAGCAGACTGTCAAGGTCTGCAACTATGTTCAGGATATAAAAGCAAGCTATCTTCTTACCGTGACTCCCCATACTCAGAGTTGTTATTCGAGATTGGATCCCTTATCACCTCGCACATATAATGCGTTTCTCCTTCCTCGTCGTTATTGTTGCTTTGACGGCCTCGATGTGTCAGTGCATGCAGCGGCGTTTCTGGGCCTTGCTGCAAGGCCACAGATTGCTGCAATGGCGGATACTGTTATCATGTGAGTATAGATCATTAGCTTGACTCAATTTTATGACTCACCCTTTGTGATACTGATAGGGAACCTGCGAACAAAGTAAAAAGTAGCTGGAAGTCAGAGTCACTAAGACGTTGGGACAGTATGTCATTCCGGCTTTCGCATTTGTTATGTGGTTGATGGCACACTACGTAGTTCGTCGCTGAGTCGATCGATATGGTTTGTGGTTGAGCAAAGTGGTATAAGCAGAGTAAGATGTGTGTGGTTTTGACGAGCAATAATCTATGGTCGGGACGTTGCGGATGGAATGACGGTGGAGAAAGTGACAGGTTGAAAGTTTGGTAGCTAAGTAGATGTCGACCACTGAGGAAGCTCCACCCCAAATGCAGTGGTAAGACATATTCTACTTACATTCAGAATAAGTATGCAACATCAATCCATTGTCATGCCTGAGAGGTGTTATTCCATCAATGTCTGGCGAGTGGGATGGCTGTAGCGTCCACTGGTGCGCATACTTGACATGCTTGCCGGACCTAAAATCACTGGAAGATCCACAACGAGAAAAATTGACGGGGAGAACAGAGTCGACTGATTTCCCTGCCTATGGTTCCACCACGCTATCAGTTATTCCTACAAATCATGTCAGTTGACACTGATAGAGACACTCAGCATCTTGCCCCCCATGAATAGAATATGACTGGCACCTCGAGGTAGGAAGTTCGAGGACCACCTTTAGATGACACGCTCTCAACGGAAAGAGAAATGTTCACCGCATCTATAAACATTTCCATAAGTGTAGCCTCAAAAGGAACCACAATTTGGAATATACTCACCAACACATCATCTGACAACACCTCCATACTGGCATACGAGTCGTCGACACCAGCCTGTTCATCTGTGCCAACAATCCTGCAGCATCGCTTGCCACCAGAGTTACTCTTGGATGATAGGCTTGAACTGACCCACTCAATGCATCAGAGCCATACAGCACCATCAGGAAAAACCTTCCCTGCTAAATCATCTGATGTTGTCTAATCATAGGTAATTCTTCATAATTAGAGACAATTAGCATATTTAGGAGATTAGGTGGATTATGTTACCCCCCTGATAATCCTTCGATAATTGTTGATAATTTCTATAATTCAGAGGTATTTGACCAGTATGTTTCAGTATACCATGGGCTCAGATTATAATCACACTGGGTGTTACAAGAAAACAATTAAGCTTTTGATTAAATCAGGGTATATAATCAAGTACTACAACCAAGCAGATGAAAAAAGGCTGAGGAGATCAAGCACATCACGGAATCGGGCAGGAGATGTTTTGCATAGATATTTGTGGCAAAATCATAACAAATATATGCAGATTATATCTAAAGACAGAGTCATATATAAGCCTCAGCATAATGCCATCGGGGGACAACAAATTACAAGAAAACTCTAATGCTGATGAGGGTATGTAAGTATCACCAACTGTGATACTTGGTAGATAAATAATTGCAAGAGGTTCCGCATCTCTCCGACATGGTGGTCACCTGTTGTCTGGGCTTGACCTTTTGATGGCTGTTTAGAACGGCAACCAGTTGACAATCAAGAGTTACAGTAACCTCGCAAATATACGCGGTAAGATCTTTGCTCACAGTTATGATGTGTCCGGGTAAATCCCTTGCCAAAATTTACAATGTCTTCGTAATATTAATGTGGTATGATCATTGCTCATAATTGTGGTGTCTCCAGGTCAACCCATCGCCAAAATCTATGCCGTATAGTCATTCTTCGCAGTCGTGATGTGTTCGGGTCAATCCCTTGCCAAAGTTTATAAATCATCGTCATATTTACGTGGTACCGTCGTTCCTCGCAGTCGCGATGGGTTCAGGTAAATCCCTTGCCGAAAGTTATAACATATATATACCTTAAACACCGGGGTAAGCTGGTTTGAGTTTTCACTGCGTCACCATTGAGAAAACCCTTACGATCCCATCAATAGTCACGCTCACTCTCCCCCTGGTCGACACCTGCGCTGACGACACGCTGGAGGAAACGGATACCATAGATCTAGGGTAGCAGCGCATTTTCGCAGAGAACTCATATTATCCAACTAAAATACGAGACGGGTGATATCCAAATTCCTCACCGCCGAATGAGTCCAGGACCAAGGCTGGCAATCGTCAGCGGAATAACTAAACCCGCCCCCACTACGAAGGTCAGCCCGCATCCGAGCCTTGCAGATAAGGGCAGTCCATAGTCAGTCGTGAAGATACCTGCAAAAAAACCAAGGGTAGAGAATACCAAACTGTAATGTCTGTGAGTACTAGTGGCGGTAGTGATTGGGACCACAATTACCTCATCAAATATAACAAACTGGGTATACTTGCGAGGATCACAAGACTTGGCATCTTTCCTTGCAGGTAATACGCCTATCGAAGTAATAATGTCAGGCTCGGCTTAAATAAATAGAAATAGAATCGAACCGCGAAGTCAAGGGATCTTAATCTTTGGCCGAAGTATTGTGCTATGGTACATCCGATAATGCAGTACACACTCAGAAGAAAGGAAATGGAACACAACGTCTTTGTTGCGAGTTGTGAACCTAAGCCTGGGATAGCAAGAATGCTGGCATTTACTGCCATGATGACGCTTGCCTGTTAGAGAAGAAGTAAGCAGTCTCATTTGGGTCCACGACGTAGAGCTTACCACGGTGGTTTGAGATTTAGTCTGCACGCTGAAATCGTCCGTGAATCCCCTCATGTCCACCCCATTTACGAGACCATCGACATAGATATTCCTAAGGCGTTTAAGCACCATTATCGGAATGCAGAGCATAGCGACCGCAAGGCCAGTCATAAAGGGAGAATTCTCCAGATCTCTGCGTCTCTCGCTCACTGAATGAGTTCGAATCAAGCGAGCCTCGGGTTGACCATAGTGGTTAAGGTATTCATGATGACCTGTTGTGACTCCTCAATCAACGACATCTGGTATGAGAAAGTCATAACGCACGGAGCATATGCATTACTTTGCCTGTTAGTAAGTGACGAGATAAGTTTTCAGATGTCTATCTTTCGAAGGCCCACGCACCGCAGATTGCAACACCTGGCTCCTCCATCATCCCGTCGGGTCCTGCAAGTGCCTCTGTCCTTTGGTCATCAATTTAAACGTGCAGGTCGAGACGGGGGTGCGTACCGGTAATGGCCAGCTCTGCGGCTATTTCTTTCATTTGATCCAGACTCCAAAATATAGTAGCGGCAGTAGATTGTTCCACGGTCAGTGCTTCTGTTAGTTACTCAGGTCATTCTGGTGGGGCGCTGCAAAGTCAAAAAAAAAACTCGCCTACACGGTACCAATTCAACTTTGCCCGCAAGCTTCTTACTTCCGAGACACGCATTTCCATTCCGCAAGGAAAATATTCAACATGTTTCCTAGTCCGTAGTGAGAACTATCCAAGTCAGTTCGCTCCCATTAGTAATTACTCACCAATATTGGGCTTCAAGTTCGAGTCCTGCGCAATCAAATTCAAGAACCAAAGCAGGAAAAAACCAACGAACTTTTGTGGCGCCAGTGCCACGCCGTCGTGCATTCTTGGAACAGGATGTAACCGTCCATCGGTTCAACCCAAGTAATGATTTGGCTCTCCGGTACCACATAATAGTATGGGTAGACCTCCTCCCCTCTCGCTAACATCGGATCGACAACTAGTAGCCACTGTTTCCCATCTATCTTGGATCTTGACACGTCGATCCAGGACTCGAGCCTCCGGAGTTGTTCTTCCGAACAGGTGCCTAAGTTCATCTCGGTGTATGTTCTCTACATCAAGTGAGCATGTAACACCAAAATTTCAGCCAGCGCTCACCGTTTTTTCATTGTAGTAATACGTTGCTCCCGATGGGTGAACAGACTCTTTCCAATCCCCTTTCTCTCCACACCTGTTGATACTACCGTTAGATCGACACTGTCGGGAACTATGGTAACAAACCTTGCAGGGTCGATTTGCATCGCCTGCACGTTATAATCGTGACGTGGAGGTACCCTGTATGAATCAGATCAGCACTCGATGTTCGCCCTAGTTCAATGTACGCAGCTCACGATAGCAGCATTTCGGTGTACCGCCCAAGTTGCGTTGGCCAGGGGGACACTGCGGCTGAGCAGCCCCATCCGTTGGTCGATTCCCCGACTTGGAGTCTGGCATGGCAATCTGAGCACGTAGTTTCAAAAGGACGGCTAAACGTACCATCGTGGTCATGTTAGACTTTCCAAGCATCGTTCACACGATGGAGTATGTAACACGTCGGTATTTATATACATAAATACATTAAGACACGATGCTTTAACCCTGAGACCATGGATATAATTAGCGAATGCTTCCCATAGACTGGGATGGCGAACAGGCAGCAGAGAAGTGCATACATGAAGAAATACAATTGTTGGTACGCCCAAGCAAGCTTTCATGCATATTGGGAAGGCGGCTTCATGATTTGAATTGGCATCTTAGGGGACCCATTAAGTAGCTCTTTTGCCTTCGAGCAGGGGGATTTCCAAGAAAAGGACCGGGAGATTGGAGGACGGGGAGAGTCGGTGATGAGTCTATCTCAGAGTCGTCCACGTTGTGAGGGTCACAATGTTATCTGTCTTTCTTCCCCCTTCCCGTCATTGAGCTCATGACGCTCGATGCCCAACCAGTAACGTTCATCTTCTTGCCCGACTTGTCTGCAGTATACTGAACCTAAACACAATCTTCTTCGCAAATAGAAATTAGAGATTTGACCGCTCGTTCCGCTTGGCTTCACCTTTGGCGATATGGAACCTCTGCTGGGGCTGGGGCCTCTGCAGGGGGTGTGGACTTCTGCTGGGGCTGGGGCCTTCACTGGGACTGGGACTGCAGCCGAGGCTTCCACTCAGATTGGGGCCTCTGCTGGATGTCATCATTCAACTCCTTCCACTGCGTCTCAGCGTCCGCTGAAGCATCGTCCCAAGTAACCCCATCGGCGATGGGATAATCCGACTAAACCTGGGTACTCACGGGCTCATTCCAGCTTCTGGGTGCGATTGAGTCCAGCTCAGCGAGATTGGGATCTAGATCATGATGCACCAACAGCCCATCATGTGCTTGTTCCATACTTTCAGAAATTTGGACTTAACCTTGTATGGATCGTCCTCAGGAGTGAGCACGACATTGATGCTGCCACCGGAAGACCCTCCGTTAGAGCTCCAGCTAGTGACACTTGTATATTGCGATCGAGGCTAGGCGCCGTCTCGATGCGAGGAGCGCCCCATGCGTTTGGTAATGCCGGAATTCCGGGAGGATGAGTAGGATAGAACGTTCCAGCAGTCCAAGCTTTTGACCACTCAGACCAGGAGGGGCAATGGGAGATTGATTCGAAATTGTTCTGGGTAAAGGAGAGGGAGCTCCGCTAGTGGGAGTGTTCCTTCTGGATCCAATGAGGGAGTCTGACCATCCAAGACCTGAGGGACAGGAAGGTCAACCCCTTATCGTGAAACAAAGGACACGTTTAGTTTCGACAGTACTTCAAAAAAGGTGGACGACATACAAACATCAGATGCTTTCACTGCAATGGGTCCACCACCAACTGTGGGCTGCTTCTTGAGCCCAGAGATGGCCGGAAAGGAAGTAACAATAGCAGCCTTCCATGCATTGCCAACTGGTCTGGTGGATTTTGGGGCGCCTTTGGCCCACCCCCTGCCTTTGCGATGGAAGCAGGGAGCTGTTGTCGGTGGTCCATTGTTGGGAAGAGACGACTGTAGCAAGGATAGAAAAATTAGACCGGAAACGATGGCCACCCAACACGTAAAATCTTGCCTATCCTTGGGCAACTTCATATTGCAGTGCCCGTCGAGAATGTATGGGTGAACAACGGTGAGGTAGCAAGGTTCATCGTCTCCAGGAGGAGGGGTAGGAATACGCTTTGGCACGGTGGAAAGATAGAGAGATGGTGTGTTGGAAAATGCAAGAGATCGAGTTATTTAACTAAAAAAGGAAGGGCATGTAGCTGACATGCTGGATCTGCGTGCTAGTGATGATTCTCAAAGATCCCCTGAAGGAGTGCACTTGAGAGGGTTCCGTGTTGCTACACCGCTTCACCGGTCCTGTATAAGAAAAGTTGGGATCGTGGCACCGACCCTAATGATAATAACAAAGATCACGTTCCTATGTTCACATTAGTTGTCAGATCTGGTTGATCCCTGCACATAATGAACATTCAAACCAAAGCAAGCTTCTTGAAAGCTTCAGGTCCACAAAACTCTTTCAAGGCCGGCGTGAAAATATACAAAGAGTACTTTATGGGATTATTGACAGGAATGGGTCCTTGAAGGTCTGGCCGGAAGTCTTCGCCTTCCCACTGTTGCACAGTAACATCAGGCTTGAAATTATTTAGGTCCTCATACTTGCTGTTGAGCTCTGCCGCATATTCCTGACAGCGTTGGACAATAGCATCAATGTTGTCGTCGATGAGGAATCTGATTAGCGATGATCAAGAAATATAAGACTTATGTAATGCCAAGTAACTCACCCATCAGTTGAGTTGATGAGATGTCAGCAATCTGGATCTCGCAGCGCTCACGAATGTGCATGTGATGGAGATGTGCAGACTGCCTGCACAGGTTAATGTCAAGTTCTGCACTAACGAGACCACTACAGTGAGGCCCGGGTTATTGGGGTTATTGACAAAATGCACTTTGTCGAGACAGGCACAGGTGATCCACTGGAGACAGTCGGTTCAATATGAATAGGAAATGCGGAACGCATGGCTCCAAGTAATGACACGAGCTCGTCCTCAAGGTCAGGCATCCAGGAACGCCAGATGAAGTCCGCAAAACTGTTTGCACGAGGCATGGCAAGCTGTAATTTTTGCCGGTATGAGTAATGTGTGTATTGTTCCCTAGTATATTTGAGTTGGATCTAGTGTTCAGACCCAGTAGAGCACACCCAAAGTGATAAAAGGCTACACTGCTGCAAAGATGAATGTATTTCTAGAAGACACGTCTGGAAGGATCCGAGTTCATATGTAAGTATGAAACTGGGATGTATTGTGTGCCGGGTGCCCTACCTCCAAGAATGTGTACTTGTGTTTTGTGTAACAGCTAAGTTGCAGCTGGCTGGTAGCAACGCAAAGAGGGCCCAAACTATCCATCATAAGCACATGTAGCTTGTCCGGCGATTCGTCTATCAAAACATGACTCACTCTCACGAGTCATGACGTGCCGGTTCCTGGATATCCAGTAGGGAGTCGTCATCAACACAAACTTTCCTGCTGCAATCCTATAACATACCGCAATTTGCAAAGGGTGAGTCACGGTGAAACTTGGATGTAAAGCAAACTCACAGATTTTTGTGCGCACGTGTCAGAGCAACAGTCAGAGCCTTCCTCACAAGTCTTGCCAACAGCATGACATATCGTGGTGAAAACAGCCGGTGAGACACTGACAGAGCATACTGTTTAAATAGCCAAGACGGCGAGGAAAGAAAAACTTATTAGTTGTATTGCTGCACCTCTCGCATTCGCTTTTTGAAGACAGTGGTCGTTCCAAACCACCGCGTTGTCACCATAAGCGGCAAGATGTTAACTATTGGTAAGCGCTACACTGCTTTACATAGTTCCTACAACTGCTATGTATCGACTTAGTACATAGCAAATATTAGATTAAATAATATGAAAATATGAAGATTGAAGCAATCGTGATGACCCGCAACTCATGGCATTACGAAAATTCTGAGTCACAGTCGTCAAAGTCGTCTGCCTCATCGTCAGGGACCCCATCATAGTAACACAATTTGTCAGGTAAAGGCGGTGACATAAATCGACCGGGAGATGACGTTGCACCTACAAAGGTCAGTCAGCAATGCCAAAAAAAAAAGTTGGTGCCCACTAATGTTGTCAGAGAAGTCGAATTCACGAGCATGTTCAATGGCCATGGTATAGAGGTCTGTCTCAGCTTGGGCACGACACATCTTTGCATGTAAGATGAGAAACTCCAACGCAATGTTGTGCTCGTATGGATGGTTGTCCTGAGTAGCAAGAGTCTGTGCCAGAAGTCCTGTTTGACAGGCTCGTTCTGCGTGAAGGGCATTGCAGAAGCCTTCCTGGGCGTTGATGGTGACCCATGTATTCAACAGGGGTAATGAAGGGCTGATGCACTTCAGGGGGATTGTGAGAGCAACCAAGTAGATTATTTACAGTACTTACGTTGAAAATGTCGGATGTCCAGTTGTCGTCATGCATATTAGCGAATTCAGGTAGTGAAAGAGTAGAGCCGTGCAAAACAGAGCAATTTTCCATCCAAGCTTCATCATTTGGGAGGGGGTAGGCGTGTCGTCTATTTAACCAAGCTTTGCATTTCTCTCGCGTAGCCTGTGGACAGGTTAAGGATGCGCATCCTACATCATGTTTCGAGATTGCTGAGAGAGACCTGACGTCAGGCTTAACGACTGCTTTGCAGCAATAATAATCAATTCAGACTATTGATTCATGTACCAAAATTAAAGGAGCTCACACATCCGGTGCTGCTGCAAGTGGTTGATGGCCTGGCTATACAAAGACACCTCCATCTGACCTCGTTTCTTCCTCTCCTCCATGAGAAGATGCTCCAAGGTCACGTGTCTCCTTCACTTAAACCCACCAACCCAGATGCTCTGGTGTTGTTGCAATACTGCCTCCTGTTTCGCTTCTATGATGCACTCACCAACGATTTCCCAAAGATCACCGGGATAGACCCGATCTTTGAGCAAAAATGACAAAATTCTCAATTCAACCTCGAGCTGTATGTAGAGTTTTTAGGATGTCCAAATGGACGCAAAATTATAGACTGGCCTTGTCATTTGGGATGAGACCTATGTAGGCATCCAGTAATCCAATGCCCACCGAGTTCGAGATTTGAAGAAAGTTCATACGAGTAGCTGAGCTGTCGAACGGCTCTGACATGCAAGTTGGCATCAGTGATCAGATGACTCTTCACTTGAAGCTTGATTCAAGGAATTGGATGTGTCCGCAATGTAATGATTACTTACCAAAAATTTTGTAGCGGCGACTGATTCTGTGATAGATCTGGATCTGGTGATAACCTCAAATGAGCGTGTTCCAGCGCATCTCGCCGCCCACTAGGCCAGATTTAGGGTCAGCTCAATTTTGGCTCGAAAAATTGAACTTGTAGCAGCGCTTGCGCCAATCCGACTGGAATGATGTTCCGCAGATTATATGATTGTAGTGTACCACCACAGCATCCTGAGGCTGGGAAGGACCTGACAACGACAATAGATAGCGTTAAAGCTGCCTTCTTCAAGTGTTTTCTGCATTTCTGATCTCGATCTTTTCCTGTAAGGAAACGATATGACAGGCAAGATGCTCCATAATTATAGCTCCTTGCTTGATAGATAGTATTTGTGCAAGGCATCTGACTGAACAAAAGGTAGAATGCAAGGTACTTAACCAAGCAGGATATTGCAAAAATGGCATGAACTCAGATACAATGACAGGCAAGACTATCACTTCGTCATGGGATGTAGGTGGGTGTTGACGGCAGGACGCTCTTTCCTAGAGAGAGCGTGAGTACATCCAAAAGCACAGACCAATTGCTTTTAGACGCATCAAGATGATGGATTTGCGATGGTGACTGATAGTGGTCAGAAAACCTTCTCTTCAGATGAACTGTCGAAATACGGCCCGTCAATAGAGGCAAAAGGGAAACACAAACACATAGCAAGAAATGCAGCAGAAAGAGAGAGAGAGAGAGAGAAAATGTTGAGGGGATGAAGTTGCTTCAGTCCTATTCGCATATAATTTAACATGACCAACTTAGAGACAGAAAAGGGTAAATGTATTACTTGAGGGTACTACAAATATCCAGACTCCATAGAGTTAGGAAATGATCCAACAGAGGTCAAAGCCGTTGGTGGCGCTGGGAGATTCGGGGAGGACAGGACTCACGCATGTCATCTATCAACGTATCCGACCTCTACCTCGAGAGCTGGGAGGGTAAGCCAGAATAGGAGTAGTTGGACTTAGCGTTTGGACGAGGAGAGCTAAGAAGGAAGCGACACGACAGAGCCAATATCAATACCTCCACCACCGTGGAGGTACAGACTCTCCGTACTGACGATGGTCATGCCTTGGTCAAGGCGGCAACGGTGTAATCATGTTTCTGAGGTCGATGTGGGGGCACATGCCGCTGCTAGATGATGTGATTGGGATTAAAGTTCCTGTCAAATGTGTTCGATCATCGGCGACGGCGTATGCAGAAGAGGAGCATACTGAGGAGTATGACTTTGGCAATACCTGGAAGAAGGCAACCGGTCAGTGAGGTTGGTTGTGGTGGGGGAGAGAGTATGTATGTAGGCACCTAGGAGACAATCTGGCTTGATTCTGAACTACTAGTGCATGCGAACGAAATTATGAAAAAGCAAGGTGAGGTATAAAGACGACTCACATAATCGTAGTCGCCAATCACGTCAGAGTCGGTGTTCAAGGAGTGACCTGGAATGCAACAATGATTTGTGGACTGTTACTCGCAGTACCTTGAAAAAGCTATGCGATCCATGCACCATTCCAAGTAACTTGGCCTCTTCTTCCTTCCACTCCGTTGAAGTCGTCAAAGTTATAGTTTGAGCTACCCCAGGTGTCAGAATTATTCCAGGGGTAAAATGAACATATGAGATGTGACGGGCCTAGTACGATAAGGAGTCTGTAGAGCAGAAGAAAAAATGAATTTGACGGAAGATGAGGAATATACATGGGGACAGAGGATAATGAATTCAGCTTACATAAGTCCCTTGTAAAAATTTAGCCCATCATATAACATGTTTTGGCCGAATTGAAAAGGCGCAAGTAGTGCTGGCACACTACGCCAAGTAAGTAATTAGTGCCTAGTGACATAGCTGACAATAAATAAGAAATATCCGAATTGCAGTATCTAGAACTTCACTTCAACTGAGATCAAACACTACCACTCCCAAAGAACCCATCTTGGGCGTACAAGACATGGATCTACCCTGGTTTTGTCTTCTTCCGGTCTGCACCGTGTAAGCTCCATGTAATAACATGTGGTTATAACATACATATACGCCACCACGTACAGCACAAATTGACTCTGATTCAATAACAGCAGTTCGAACTTGTTCCTTGCTACACCATGACGTGTCATGAATTCGATGTTAAACTCATGTCCGACTTGGCACAGTAGTGACATCCTCAACGCTCGAAAGTACATTGTTGCTCCTTGTCGCACATCATCGCTTATACCTATTCCTAGTCGCTTATCCTACACCTCACCACTTCCCAAGATAGGACATGAACCACATCTTCTATCAAGGTCTGCCTTAGAAGCATGAAATATCAACTTCCTGCATCGCTCTTTGCGAGTGTACGGAGGTGAATACCGCGTTGGGAAGGCCGGGGTGAGTGGAGTCCATTGCGTAGATTACGATGGGTAAAATGTCGCCCATGTGTCTTGGCCGGTTGTGATTCACCGACATTTTCGGTTCCAATGCTTTGGGATCCATAGGTAGGACATTTGCAACCCTGAACATAGATAAGCCTGACACGTTTCGATCATACACAGAACACCGACGTGATAAAAAGCAGCTTCCTCATCATCGCATGGAATTGAGGGAACTGGTATTTGCTGGCGTACAGTTTTCCCAATGATGCCATAATGATCTGATGCATGGCAGATAGTTTGCGCCCTGGAGTTTTACCTGGGAGCCAGATGTGAAACATATGGTATATCTGATACAACGACACTTTTGTTATTTATATCGACAACGATGAAGACAAACTTACTACAGTCAACAAAGTTGCAACTAGGCCTGAACCTAATAGGCCATCCTGACCTTGGACTTCCTTGGGGAATAGATCTGCAATTCTCCCGTGGCGGTTGCCCTCGGCCAAGCCGCTGTTATGCTGAAGCACAGATACCCAGAGCAGTTCGCCAAACACGTGTAGCTGTATGATTTGTAAAATAGCTTGCTGTACCTGAATATTGAATCTCAATAAGCCGTGAAGTCAATGGGGTTTCCAGTTTCGTACCTCGTTTCGGTCGTCTGAGGATAGAAGTCGGAAGTAATAAGCAACCTTGGCATCTCGATCACCTTTCTCGGTGCCTGAAAATCCTGTGTTAGAGAGAATGCAGCCTCGAATGCCCTTGCGCATTTCTGTGCTCCGGGAGTCGATGTACTTGGCGAACTGTTCGCAATACTTAGAAGTGAGCGAAGGCGAGGCACGAGAAAGGCGTACCGTCAAGCGAAGGACATCCCATCCAATGGCTTGAACACCGGTTTGAGTTTCTACCTGTACTGATTGTGCTGTTAGATATGATTCATGGCAACCAAGGAAGGCACTCATGTGGGTGCTCATGAAGTTCTTGCAATGTTGTACGGTCCATTTCTACTGCCCTCAGAAAACAGTTAGAGAGTAGGCGTTTGTCGTTTTCTATGGCCTCTGGTAGTTTTTCAAGAAAGTCGAATGGGTTTTGTAAGCCAACCCAGTAGCTGCCGACGTACATGGCTTTTGTCACGAATAATGGTCGTTTCCAGAGCGATCCATTCAACACACGGTTGATGGCCTTCCGGTATTCGTTGTCGATCAGAACATCTTCACCTCGCCAGATAAGGTCCGGGTGAAACACAATTGACAGATTGACGACGGGGGAAAATGGATTGACGGGTTCAAAGTTTTCAATCTGAGTTGTTTCAAACTGTATCAGCGAATCGTCAGTGTAGCAGGAGTAGTCGTAATCGATGTCACCAATGAGACTTGGTGTACCGGACGGTATCAATGACACCAACTCTTCATCTGTCATAGCAGGGGCAAAGAGCTGGAACACGTGCGAGATAGGTGCTACCTTGATGGCAGTGAGTGGGGCTGGGGGAGGAAATCCATATGGAAACGGAGCCTCGTGGAATTGGATTGTGTGGTCCAGCGCATTAAGCTGAGGATGCAGCAAAATCAGCACACGGTACACAACATTGAAAGTGACACTTACGAGCCACACCTGACTTGGGCACCCTGATACGTCTGGCCGACAGAACTTGGTTACGATCACTCGAAGAAAATCCCCGTCGCTGAGCTATGTTCATCCTTTCAGAAATGAAACTTCCAATATCATGGAGTTCTCACCTGTCTTTCATACACAGTATGGAAACCTGTGTCCCCTGAACCCTCAGGGATAGCTAAGATTCCGACTATAGGTAGGTTTACATTGCTAAACCCCAAGGAGATGGCCGGTACCATCTCACACTCTGGGCCCTATAAACCAATAAGATGAGACGAAACAGGTGAGTATGATCACTCACGTAGAGGGGCGAAATTTGGCAGTGGTTGTGAGCTAAATACCCAATGAGTACATAACGTCCATTAAACCCGTTCAGGGGATGCTGAAACCACAAGTCAGGTTGACACAACACTTCATAGACAATAGCGCACATGGTCGGTCTGGAGGGGGGGCGTCAATGATGATATACACAACACAGAGTTGTGACATACAGGGAGTTGGATGACTTGTAAAGCTTGATTCTTCCGCAGGAAGTAGAGCCAAAGGGGAGCTGCTTACGATTAAATTATCAACGAGGTGGGATTAGTGTTAACTTACCTTGCATGGCCATCGAAGAAGATGGGAAATAATTGCAATGAACGGCAAATGATACCCTGGTCATAAAGAAGGAGCTGATAGGCCATATATACCAACCGATTAACTTGCAATGATCGTGAGTCAGCGGTAGCCAGCCAGAAGTACACGCTGGAAACGAATGAATAGATAGAGTGAACTGCCGGTCTGAATGAACTGTCTATCAGATCGTCCGACAGGGATAACTGAATTGTTGCGCCAGGAATGACTATATTGTCCACCGGTGTGGGAAACAACTCCGCAGTAGGCGGATATAGTGTAAGATCAAATGCTATACCTGCTGCTTCACTTGCAAGGCAAGAATGTTCGACCCTAAAGGGGTCTGCTACTGATGTAAGTCTGATAGTTAGTGTCTGAGGTCGCGGAAAGTAACGAAACAAGTCCGAAGGTATGCGGACCAAGTCCGGAGGTCAAATGTCGGGTCCGAAGGTAATACTACCAAGTCCGAGGCGGGGAAAGCGGGTCCGAAGCTTCGGGTCGTCGGGTTACAGGGAATAGCAAGGGAATGGGTACGGAAAGCGTCGGACTATGTCTGGAAACAAGGGAAAGTCGGGGAAAACGAGTGGCAAGGGTTTCGGGTGCGAAGCGGGTGCTGAACGGGTGAGAACCAGGTATATTCAACCAGGTAACAAGTAAGGACAGGTATGTGACCAAATAGATGGGAAGTCCCACCTACAGTAAGGTAAAGAGTGCTTGGTCGTACTACCAGTCCTATATAACTAACTACGTAGAAATACGGAATATAGAAAATAGGAAAACATCGGGTCCGAAGGTATGTAAACTGACATGAGGCACTGCGGACTTGTGGGAACACAGGTAATAACGCTGCCTACTGCATCAGCCATGGGGAAACAAGCTACTACGCACCAGTGGGGTTGGACGGAACGGACAGGACATAGGATGGACGGGTTTCCGAAGGTATGCGAGCGGGTCCGGTGCATCTCCAGCGGGTCGAGCTGGAGAGCGCAGGAAAGCGTCGGGTTTGAGCGGGTTTCGTCGGAGATGACTGGGAGTGACTGTACTGATGTCGGACAACTGGGCTTTCAACGTACTCCGTAAAATAGGCCTCTGCAGGGCTGCAGCGAGAATGTTTCCTACACCGGGAATGAGTGCAGCACCTAACAGTAATTAGTAAATTGAGGTGATGACTGCCGTGAACCAGCCAGAAATCGACGACAATTATCACAGATTGATGATGCGCCAGTTATCGTCAGATGGGGTATACGCTGTATGTAAAACTAGTTTTCGTAATCGAGCGCATGGTCAGTAGCAAACATCTCGTCTAGCACCTCAATGAGTGATTCCGTACTTCCATTTCGGTCCTGCTCAAAGATATCCAATTCCTCAACACCAACGTGATCCCCTTCATCTTCATCCTCATCACAAGGAGCTTGCAAGCAGGTGGTGAGGCTTTCTTCCCTGTCCGAACGTCTGTGTTCTGCCTGTGTTGTCGTCTGAGGGATAAAGTGAGGCGCACGTTGCGCCACACCAGGGGGTTCTACGATCTGTGCCTCATGAGAGTACACATGTCCCACTCCAAGCCCATAATGAAATCGCATGACAGTGTCTCGGTCGACAAAGCTAATACAATTGTATTTATATTATTTCGCACTTAAACCGAAATGGGAGGAACGCTCACCTGTTGACGTAGTACTCGCGCCAATCATATTGATCACCCGCGAGGGCAGAAATTCCAGATTCGCTAGGATTGCGCTGGCCCAGGGAGAAAGCCAGGTATCATGTGGCAGGCCCGGAGAACAACTCCTGGGTCCACAAAGCCAAATGCACTATGATCTGCCATAGGCATGAAGCGAACACGACCCAAGGTGCTGTGTCTCCCAAGCGTGACTTTGCACGGATTCGTACCATCGAACAAATAAAAATTCCAATCGGCGAGATTCATACACGTTCCCTGCTCGAACAACGTTGACGTGATGTATTCCAAGGACCTTGGCATAACAGGTAGTTGGAATCATGGTCATCATCATTGGAATCACCATGATGTTTGAGTAGCATGATATTGCAGTGCGGCGTCCTTGGATTAATGACATCTTGGGCCCTCCGAACATCATACGTCGTATAATTGAATCTTGCGAGCATGTGATGGTATATTCGGTTACGTTTGAAGAGAATCGAGTCACGTTCCTGGTCGAGATGAGCTGATGCCTTCCCTGGGCTCGAGGCGGTCCAGAATGTGGTTTTTCAACCGAGGCAGAAAGTCCTAGTCCACATCTCAGGAGAATGATAATAAAGGCAAGAGTTGGTTACCTTCATTGCAGGATCTTTCGCATGGCTGCGCAGGTAGTGACCAAACTCGTCGTAAATCTTCTCGCTTTGGCCAATGTGATGGTGTAGTTGGGGATCGTTTGCTGTTTCGTTAACCTCTTCACGAGGGGCTTGTTGTTGTTGTTGTTGCCGTTGCTTGATGCGGCGTAAACGCGTTTGACGGCGCTCGATCTGAGTGAGCTGACGAACGAAGGCCTTTCGATCAGTACGATGGTATCGGCTTTTCGGCGTTCGATGCTCTAATTCTCCCTAATAGAAATCTAGTTAGAGCAAGCATGAGCGACAGGCTACAACTTACTGGTTCAGTGCTATAAGAATCTGTCGTCCCAAAGTGACGGATTGAGGCCACGTAATCCCCAAGCGAATGAAATTTATAAGTCTGAAAATTGAACGACTTTCTCCTCCGCGACTGCTTCAGTATAGGTACATCCTGGGGCTGCTTTGAACTCGCAATTTCTTGACCATTGTCGTGGGCACCTGCATTAGGCTTTCGAGCTCGTTTGGATGCTTCCTTTGCCTGCCGGCGAGATCGTGCAT
This sequence comes from Suillus lakei, assembly GCA_016628065.1. Lineage (NCBI taxonomy): Eukaryota > Fungi > Basidiomycota > Agaricomycetes > Boletales > Suillaceae > Suillus > Suillus lakei. The sequence continues at coordinate 190,992 of JABBWA010000079.1, read as the reverse complement.
CGACTTCACGGTCAAGTTCCTGGGTTTGGTATGCAGGGCAGACTTCTGCCTTAAACTCACGAAACCGATCACCAAGATCAGTTGTTAGTTTGTCGAGGATATCTAAAGTCAGGTCGGAATGCATACGAAGCTTGGCAAGTCCGTGCCAGTGTGCCATGGTGAATAGGAGATCCATGACCATTTTATTGTGATCGCCAGGGAAAAGGCCATCGAAGACCGGGATAGAACACTTGTGCAAAATGAGTTCCCGACGACCAATGCAAATTGTCCCGAAGACATACCTGTAGAAGATCTTCGAAATTTCGTGCAGCCATATTCGACATTTCGGAAGTGTTTGTCAAGAACCGCCTAATGGTCGCTCGCCCAAATGGGGGGACCTGTCTATATCTGTCATAATTCATTGATAGTTAGCCCACGCCAAGGAATCATCAGACATTCGACAGACCTCTTGTCAAGCTCATGAATCAGGTCTCTATTCAGGACGCAAAGAATTCTCAGTAAATGGACCAAAAGCATACGCCATACGCCAAGCTCAAACTCGTGCAGAAGATCGACAACAAGCGCAACAAACACATTGAACCCAAGTGGACCAAGGCAGTCCGAAAACGCGTTCTAATTAAGAGTCGGTAAGAGCAAGAAAAGAAGCTGACGATCATGCTCACGGAAGTTGGGACCCATGAATGAGGCTTAAGAAGTGACTCAACAGCTGTGCTATCTACACCACGATTCATATCGTAGATGAAGCCACGTGCCGTGGCAACTAGCTCACTCCTCGAGGCATCGGAGCGCACAAGAGTAGCACGCCGTTTCCTATCACAACTCGTGCCTAGATGATGAAGTTCTCCCATCGGTACGAGACATCGCGGGCAAGGGCAACCTCCCAGCTGCCGAATAGTCGCGACAAGAACCCTGGCTTTTGTGAATTGAAATATGTTAAAGACAATAATGATGACTTACTTCTCAGGATAGTCGGCGGAATAAGTGAATATTCGCGGGTAAAACCTGCGTTTGACACCGTCACAACACAAGATCACAATCCCGTGTTCGTATGCCTCTAAAAACTCGGAATCGAGTAAAACTCTCCACTGAGCCTGAAACAGTTCACGGTGGCAATGAGTTGTGCATTCACGACCAACTCCCTTGCCTTGGGTGTAAGTACCCGCGAAATCTTTGAAGGATTCCGGAAGCTACAAGACATCAATGTCAATACAAATGAGAATTGGTTCAGACTGACCATCATACCTTTTGAAAATAGGCCACATGATTACCCAGATGGCAGGATGGTTTACATCGGCGGTACTTCGATTCATTTCCAAAGTACATATACACCGGCCACAGCTTCGTATTACCAAAAGTTGTCAGGTGTGTGGCGTCTGACCAAAACATGAGTGCGACGACCACACGGGGTGAATCACATCCTATCTCTCCAGGAGAGTCTTGAAGCGCACGGTGCGCATCCATGAAGGCCGGTGAGGTGTATAGCTCACCCTGAATGTTTACTTCGTGTTCAAGATGAGGGGCGCACCACTGCAGCTGGTAAGGCTCGTAATGGAAAAGTTCGTCGTCCTGAGTGTTTGCGAGTTTCTCTCGAATAACAGAAACCAAAGATCGATGGTAAAGGTCTGCTGCGATATAGGGTCGAGCGTCCGGCTGAGATGTGGTACGAGAAAATGGAACTTCGATCGTCACTTGTGTTTTACGCCAGCCAGCATCCTCGTCTTCCCATTCATCTCTCCCTTCAGCATCAGCATTCGCTCCTAATTGCGAGTTGATCTTGTCCCATGGAGTATTTCGCACATCATTAGGATCGTAATCCGAACGTCCAACGATGTCGACCAATTCCTTGAAGCTCTGATGAGACTTCTGCACACCGCCAGTTCCAATACCAATGACCCAGCTCAAAAGATGACTGGTTGGGGTATGGGTGAAATGACATGTCAGCAAGCTCAGCAGGCATATCCGCTGGACTAGCAGCTGGGACAGAACTAATATCTAGGAGCGTCACGACCTCTTCCGGGTCATGAGACGGGGGAGTCGATGTGAAGAATTGGCGTACTAGCCCAAAAACATTCCTCGCTGTGCGAAAAGGAGGTGCCCAGCGACGATGTTTGAGCTCGGGTAGACGTGTCAGTAGAATTTGCAGGCGTGTTGAACTCCGGCTGTTGAGGAGTCTGACTAGAGGGAATGCTCGGAGGAGGCTGCGGGAGCACATCATCGTACTGTCTATAGCGGACCGGCATACGAACGCCAATACGTCGGCTCCTCCGCTGGGCCAGTGATAACCCCTCTTCGTCTATTTCCATAGACGCAGTGTCGAGAATAGTGTTGCATGCCGAGGCGAGCGAATTCTGGGACGGATCTGCATGTGATACCTCCTGCGGGGGGTGCGTTATTAACGGCGTCCTGTCAACATCGAACTCTAAATGTAATGGTTCGGTGACTTCGTCGAAAGACGGCAGCAGGCTATGGGACTGCGTACTTGGGGATCTGCCATTGTGATTGTCCACGCGGGTCCGTTTTACAGAGCTGAGGAGATCCCTCGCCCTGGATAACGCGGAGAACACACGTTTCTTGCCTCTCATGCACGAGCGCTGATGCTTGGTGTATGCACTCTCCTGTGTAAACTCGCGCGTACAAGCGCATCTGAAAGGAGTTGGACCTAACGGTGCCATGTCCATGAGGGGGATATGATGGAGAGGGCTGAGAAGACGAGAATATTACTATGGTTGGTTCAATGCTAGAAGATCCGACCAAAGAACTCACCACTCCCGCCCGGAAACGCAACGGGGCAGCCCTTATGATCAACGGCATTACCACCCGGTTCCCACAGACTAAGAAACTATGGCGCCAGTCGATGACGGCACGGAAGGCTGGACGGATGAGCCATCATGATCATGTAAAAGCCACCGTTCCATTGAAGTAGAGGACAAACCGAATCCTGGGCACTCAATGGAACCGCCGTCTTCACCTTCCTCCACTATCACTGCCCCACCTAGTCATCATGAAACGGCTCAGAGGTTGGGAAAACTGATCGCGGAGGCTATGACTTGCCGCTTCGCCTTGCTACATTACGACAGTTCTTCCAAATCAATGGTTGAATGGTGCTGGTAAGATATCACTCGAATTCCGTACGGATCCTGAGCAATGACTCTGTTGAAAACGTAGGCCTGCCGATAGTGAGGGAAAGAAGATTCCGCCGCCTGACTTAGAGGATTATCGCGCCGAATACAATTTCAGATATCCGTGCTGCCTATGCGCTGACAGCGGTAGAAAAGGGGAGTACGTAGAGGCAGCAGTGTATCCACGGTGGAATGGGACCAATAATAAAACTTCCTGGATTGCAAGATGCGCTTCTAATGTATGCGGATACAAAGGTCAGCATGCTTCATTCACAAGAAGATTCCACACTTATCGTCACCTAGTGAAGATAGATCTGTTCTTCCAACTAGCTCCCTTGGCCGCCTTCCAGTACCCGCGAAGAGGTATGAATTTGATTCGTTGAAACTCCAATTTTATTGATGGATAAAGAAGAGCAGAGAATCTCGCCTGTTAAACTCGAGTGGACCAACCGAGAACAGACAGAGTTGTTGAACAAGCTTGACTCGTCTGATGGTGATGGGATTGCTGCGAGGGACTTCCAGATTCTGTTCAAACACTGCAAAAGATGCATGCGAGTAGGATCAAGGCCAGCAATGAAGCGCCATACCTGCTCAGGTTCTTCAGGAGGGGTACATAAGCGACGGAAAGGCTTATTATCACTTGATCATGATAGTTTCCGACGACGTACTATATGATTCTGCGGAAACGAGTTTTTGGTTACTAGCACTGCACTTTCACATAAAATAAAGGTACCAAGATTTGAGGAAAATGGCCCAATAATCCTGATGTAGCTTGTTTTCGCCTGATAATCACCGCGTGTCGGATAAAACGACGGTGTACGGAAAAGAAGTCCTAGTGATTGTGAACAAAGCAGACAACATGAAAATGACGGTATGCGGGTGTAGCTGAACGGGATATATGCACGGGTGACGCGAAATGTACAGAACGATGACCAGTAAAACAGCGTGACGCAAGCGAGAACAGAGCAAGCAACGATGGAGGGGGTGTCCGGGCGGGTACTGGTGCATTTGCGCGAATCGACAATCGAGCACGGCAGACAGCGAGCGAGATGCGTAGAGCACTGAGACAGCAGCGTGATAGCGACAAATCGAGCGCGCAGAGCATGAGGCATAGATGTGGCGCATAAACAGGCGGGTGGAGGGGAAAACGTATTTGATAATCATAGGATCAACTCATAAAGAACAAAATCAAAGAACAAAAAACGAAGTTGGCGTGGTGGGATGGTGTAATAGTTGTGTTGCACAAAATTAACAATGATCATGATGCTCGTGTGATGAATATGATGCAGGCGTGGGATAGATAGTGGGTGTCCGTAAAATGGATATGCGTTTTGAGTGAGTGATAGCCGTGATGATGAAGATGGAACGAAGGGGTGGAGACCATGTGCGTCGTTGGCCTTATGAGTTTTCATCCTTGACATCCTCGTCACCGTCCAAGCCTGCTGCTGCTAGCCGCTCCCGATTCTTTGCACGAATGGCTGGCAACTCGGCTAAAAGAGACACCTGCTCGCCCTCTTCCCACCGCTCCAGCGCCCACTCTCGTACCAGTATGCTCACCTGCATGATGACTAGGTTACCTACTGCGCATGTACAGCTCATTAAGACGTACCTTCATGAAACGCTTGCCAGCGTATTTCTTGTAAAATGATTCGTGACGGACGGGTTTGGGGATGTAGTTCAGCATTAGGTTGGCGGTCGGAATTATGGAGCTTTCTGCATACGACGAGTAATGGGTTATGATTGAGAGTCTAGAATCCGAAAATGTTATCAACGAGATCGAAATGCGGCATACACACGACGTACCCATTTATCGGTGCCGAGAATGAGGCGTCCTAACCAGGTCACCGCTGCAGCAACCAGGGAAGGTGGCGTGGCCAGCAACCACCACTCCAGGGTACCCACTTCTGGTGAATGCTTCCCCATCGTCCTTGATTTGACATCGTAATCATCCGCTTTACTTATCCGGCGCAGGAAGTGCATCGGGTTCGGATAGCTCAAGTTCCAGTCGATCGTTTTTAGGACACCGTGCAAGAAGGATTTCGGATTCGGTGTAAGATGAATCCGCGCAGTGAAGGAAGTGCGAGACGGATTGGGCGACAATCTCTTCGACCTTGGAAGCAACGAAGAGACACGCAATACCCACGAGCTGCAGTTTAGCGAGGGACACGACGCGTGCCGACAAGAACCTATCAATTATGTTCACGCAGAGGAACAGGGTCTCAGGAAGTAATCGGAACCGAGCGTGTACCTGCACCAGCCAATCGAGAAGAATTCCACGCATCGACCAGGCCAGCTCTTTTTGCGACGCCATGTATTCCGGATTGGGAAGCGTTATGAGCTAAAGGTGGCGTATTAAGTTAGAATATAAGGACAAGAATATTCGAGGACTCGCACCTCGGTTTGCTTCATGTACTTGAAGATCTCGACAACGTACTCGCTGACCATCACTGGATCATCGGCATCGAGGTCGCCCCACTCGTCACCATCGGGGTCAGCTTCTGGTGCCACATCGGCATCTAACACAGCCGCCACTTCTGCTTCGTGCTGCGCTTGCTCGTCTATGTCGGTCTCGGGAGCATCAGAGGACGTTCGCCTCTTCTTAGATACACGATTGTCGTGAACTTCGTTTCGGCCTTTGGGACGAGATGTAACAAGGTCCAGTCGAGCAGTCTGAACACGTTGCACCTCCTGGGTGATCACCTGTTGGGTGTTCGCTCCCGACCTGCGGGTTGAAACGCGCCGCGAGGGTGCAGGAACCGGAGGGTGATCATCCACAGCCATCGCGTCGTCATCGTTGGAGGCGATTTCCTCTTTGACATCTTTTAACGGTTTGACCTCTGGAGCAATCGCAGACCGAGTAGTGCGACGAATTGGGGCGGTAATCTGTCTCAAGGGAATAGTGGGCTTCAGCCTTTATCACCACACCATCGAATGCTGGAGAGCGAGGTCGGCCTTGTTCTCATCATTGGCCCTGATCTTGGCACGAGGGCCGAAGTAGCGCCAAAGGCCTTGGATTGGAGTGTGGCGGTGGGAGCCGGAATGGCAGACGTGGATGGGGGCTTCACACGAGATATAATACGAGATGGGCGTGCATTTGCGTTCTCGCTGTCCATCTGGACCGCCGGACCGGTAACCCGCGTTACACGGCGAGTCTAGAACATCGATCAGCGATAAGCCCATCAATAACAACAAGAACAATCAAAAATCAAGGAGGCATAGGACTCACTGGTAAGTTGGAAGACAATAGCTATCTAATTGACGCAGGAGGTACTCTATCTGTGCGTGCAGTAGCTAACATAATATTTGAAAGCCCGACAATTGTTTACAATTGTTTGTCGTGACATGTCAGAATCTTAATTACCAATTACCGATACAATCGCAACACCACTACTACTTCGGGTGATATTACGGCAAGTTCAATTATTCGCGCGTCATTCGCTGTCACATCAACAATAAACGTTAGATGGCTCGTGTAATACAATCGACCACTATTGGGCCAGTTCCCACGAAGGGGGGGAAAGTTCTGGTAAATTTCATGATCAGCGGCGTTAAAGCAGTAGTCACAATTTAATTAACAGAGTCAAGTTGAGGCGTGGTTAGATTCGGTAAGCCCGTCAGGCGCGTCAATGCCGACGGCTTACTCTAGTTATCCAGCGACCCACACAATCAGCCGTTGTGGCGACGCCACCCACCCGCCGTCTCGTGACAATCAAGAATAAAGTTCTTCGCGCCGTCAATAAGATGAAATCAACGCTTCGCGTGAGTGCTATGATTTTGATTTGAACGTTACTTTGACAAGTACACTCCTAGGTATAAATGACTGAACACGCTCTGCATCATGACTGTACAGTACTAATAGACACGCGCCGTCATCAACTGTACATTATAATTGGATCACAGTAGAACTACAACGACCACTATCATCCTTGATTCGCCGTATACTGTGATCTACTGCATACTACTACTACATACTAGCCCAGCTGTACTCCTCCTATAACACACACTTATCGATCAATACCCGATCAGGGATCTTCCTGTACTAGTAATAATCCTTATCTTTGCGATGTTCCTAAATTAAGGCTCGCAATATAACTTATGTAATCACATCTGAGTTCCGACGCCGCCAGCTGTCACCACTGTTTTGTACAGCCTCCAGATTGACTCTTCAGCGTGCTCATGCGGGCCTTGAGATTCAGAAGTTCGATGTCGTTCGAGAGAGCTTGAGCCCGCATTACGAATTTTAGATTCTCTTTATCACCATATGCACGAAGGGTTGCCCACTCTTTTCAAGAATCAGGTGTGCAGACATATTTTTCTACATATCAGACGCTGATCACATGCAGACGCTGATTATGTCGACGTAACTCGAAGGTTTCCTTGCCGAAATTTTTGAGTGGGAAGCAGTGAAGCAGCATGAGGTGGTGTCTCCCGTATCGATCAAAGTGGCCGAGGAGAATCACGCTGCCGAACTTGCGATGACGAGGAACCCATCTTTTGCCTGAAAAATGAGCGTTGCGAGATCAGCTGTCAGTGGCATCTGCAGCTCTGGAGCATACTCTAGAGGAGCACGAGGGTGCGTTTGGGACGCTCCAACAATCGTATTTCTTCATGTATGTACTTCTCTGCTGCTTGTTCGTCGTCCCAGTCTTACCTATGCTAGGCAAGTACTAGATTATCTCGTACGCCTATCGATATGGACGGTTGAAAGCTGCAAAGTATGATCATGAATTCTTATACTCAACTCGATATACTGAAAAATCCCAAAGGAGACGCAAATTACAGACAAATCCACCCCAAATATTCTTGCACAACTCCCAGAGTTCGCCGGGGACTCACGAGTGTACCGGGGCTTGCTAGAGATGGAAAAGAAGCTCGACTGGACAATGAACCGGAAAAAAACAGAAGTGCAAGACGTGTTGGCGTGCAATCACTGTATGTTTCGCATGCCTACAACATACGATTAACCTATTAAGCAGATGATTAGGCTGCGTGTGAACTTCGAGTTCAGGCAGGGAATTCCAGCCTGGTCCCTGAAGGTTGAAGGGCGACTATTAGAGGCACGTCTATCTCAGCGAGGATCAATGCATTGCTTTAACGTCCTGAAGCTTCCCAGTCAACGTGCGCAAGACAGGGTTCCTCCTTGGAAGTTCTCAACTCTCATCAAACGAATAGTCGTCGAGCTTGACCATGACCCAACTTTGTATCCAGTCGGCAATATCATTGAGGTATGCGAGCTTGATTGAAACGAGGTGGTTGTCTTGTTCTCATTTGTTGTTTCAGTGGCCTCGAGGTCCGACTATTCAGCAATCTCTCAATGGGTTCACCGTAAGGCGAATGGGAGACCAGCCGACGAAAGTGTGCCTCATATATCTCGAGCGGACGCTAGATCAGTATAAAGTGGCTCCGGACCTGGGTATGTCTTGTGCATCTTGACTCAAGTTCTCAATTTGATGACATATCTCAGGTAACGTCTCATTCATCTGGTCGCCGATCTTCACGCACAAGGGGATCTCGTGAGCACTTGATACATCTTCCTTATTCGTGTTCATGACTCGGAGATCCTTGTTCATTTAGCTTGGTATCTTCTCGTTCGATCGAAGCGATTGCGAACAGATGGCCCAAAATTTGGACAACGTGCTCGAGACCAAGGAAGATGAATGTCGCGAAAATAGTCCTGAATGGAAACGCAAAATGGCACGATATGATGTTTACCTTTAAGGCGTAAAAGAGCGGGAACGCAAAGCCACGTGGGCGCCGAAGTACAAGGGTGATGAAGAGGATAGGCGCGCTGACACGAGCGAATGGCAATCATCCTTTAGACCGAACGATCCCGTGGCAGATTCCTTGCTTGCTGGTCAAAGTACTTCGTATACTGCATCAGAACTTGATGAGGATATCGCTGATCTTGAGAGGTGGAAACCCTCTCCACCCGAATGGGCACTAAATGCCTGAGACGTGGTATCGCTCTCTGGTTGAGAGGTAAGCTTCTTTTTCAATGTAGGACCAATATCTGACAGTAGATCGAGTCTTTTCCTCCGTGGCGTCGTGTGCGTGATTTTCACAACGGGTAAGTGTTCCTATTGTTTTTAGGGTCACTAACCTTCGACTGCATTTACAGGCACTCTTGCCTTGGGTATCAACGCTCTGACCAAAACTTCTGTTTTCTGTGGTGATTCACCCTTCCTCACTGTACTCATGGTTCGTTTCCCACGACTTCACCTATTCGGCATTAATTGATGGCCCTAGTATCGACAATGTGCGGGACGCGCTGGACAGCAAGGTTACGACCTCTGTAAAGTCGTCTTCTATGCTCTTCCCATGAGCAGAGCACAGAGATTAGTGCTTTCAAAACTGCCCTCCCTTTCTGCCAGTTTTCCTGTAACATTGACTCTTGTCATGGATCATAGTGCATCTGGCTTTGTGGACCCAGGAGTTGTTCTCTGGGCCTGCCACATGATACCGGCTTTCTCCCTGGGCCAACGCAATCCTAGCGAACCTGGAATTTCCGCTCTCGCAGGTGATAAACATGATTGGCGCGAGTACTACATGTGTCGTGCTCGTCTGCTCGACGAGCAAGGGAAGTCAATCTTTTTGGAATAGCCGCACATCTGTACCACACAGAGCCCAGCAACTTGGCACTAGTTGCTCTGTTTCGCAGCGGCGCGATCCACAAGATTTGTGCCCAGCCTAACCTGAGACTTGCGAAATGCGACTTCATCCTGCTAATGGCCCACCTCTTCGGACAGCGGTACCTACCTTCTGCGTGCATGAAAGAAGAGTACATTACGGACGTGGTCAAGAAGTCACCACCAATGGTCATACTGCCACCACTGTCTAAGGCAGCTCATGACGTGTTGATAGAGCAAGATAGCGAAATCCTCCAGATCTTCACCGGATATGCCCTTACCTACGGGACGCAGCATAAAAGGACCTTGGGCCCAATCATATCCTCCCTCTTAGCAAAAGGGATATATTGGGTACTGCGGGAGATGAACCGTCGCTCATTCACGACCATCTTCACTGTACGGCGATCTCTCTTGGCGTTTGCACGAGGTCCGTTCTGTCACACCCAATGTATATATATGCTTATCTCTTACCGGCAGAGCCACGAAGAACAGGACACACGTAAGGTAAATCTAGATACATACAAAGAACCATGCGGTAATCATGCCGGATGGTACGATACCTCCTTGTTGTATGTGGCTGCTTTAAAATGAGAAGAAACGATGCTAATGTTAGTTGTCTGGTGTATCTACAGGTTGGCATCAATTTTCCAATTCCCACTCCTTTGCCTATGTCTGCATGGAGCTGGAGGAGTTTGGCCAGGCAGTCGACACTGTACCTGGAGGAACAGCTTTGGGAAGCTGGATAATGACCCACCTTTCATTTCATGGACATGCCTCGAGCAGATATGAACTACTAGGCACTGCCTCCTCACGACTATCATATTCCTCTCGTTGACATCGCTCGCGGGTTACTTGATCTGTCCCTTCCTGCCCCACATACCCCACCGAGTCTAACTTGCCAAATTGTCCATAATCATTCTGACATCTTGTACGTATCCCATTTGCCACGAATTCACAAAACTCAAGCCTTTGCCCCAGCTCAACGCCCTTCTCAAGGGCTATATTTTTGAGGTCGTAGGTGTTTCAACTATACCAATTTTACACCCCACAGTTTCGCCTTTCATCTAGCTCAAGTCATCCTTCATCTGAACACTAGCACCCCCCCCCATGATGCACCTGTGAATTGATGTCCTCACGTAGAAATTCTTCGTGCCACAGTACACCTACTCAACTTTGTCATCTTCACCGTCATCACCTGAAGTAGGGCGGTCAGTTTGTTACAAGGAGTCCGCGTTAGACATACTCTGAATTGGAGAAGGAGCGTCCCATGCGATCTGGTGAGGAGAGCAAGTATCGATTCCATGAGGTGCGTATTCTTCCAGCACCTTTGCTCAATAATGTTCTTCTAACCAACGAAGTCTATACTTCTGATATAGCTCGCCAAGTCTTGAGCAGCCTAATTGCGCAAGTTCTAGTCGCTCTTTGAGCTTTGCCTGGGACTCCACGTCGCCCGTTCCTGCCTCGCTTCTTCCATGGCTTTTCACTGACAAAAGGGCAACCTCGTTGTTCCATGCCGAGAGGCGGTTGTCATCAACGTCCACCTCGCTACCCTCGCCCTTAGGATTAGCGTTTCCTGCTAATTCAATCCTATCAATCAAGTTAGCAAGCCCCATACGCAGTGAGTCATCGGATAGTTACCGTAAATTCAAGTTAATACTACTATGTTCTTGCAGTTTGAAGGTCTGACACAAGGATTGTGACATATTGGCGGTTAGTATGGCGAGCTACGGGAAGGATATGAACGACAAGTAAATTTTTTCTTTGATAATGTGATTTTTTCTAGCCCTTCAACTCAAGCCCGCGGTGACGGCATTTCGAAAGACTTTGTATACACTATGCCGAGCCGGTCGTCCCGACCGCCACTAGCTGTTGGCGCTATACGCCAGTCACTCATTTGCCGGCTCTATCAGTCACTCCGGCGCTATTTGCCAGTCACCCCGCCGCTGACACTGCCATAAGGTTCGCCGTTTACAGTGGCTCAAAAAACTGTCCACATGTTTGCGCTATTTTGACTGTTTACATCATTGTACAAGAATGGATAGGTATTCCCAGGACATCCTGCCATGGCCTGGGAGTACTACATCAGGGCTTCAAAATGAGCCCTTACCCGTGGGAATTGGTGGTCATATGGTGGCACTATGAGGTTTGCAAAATGATGACTCATGTGGACAGTTTTTTGAGGCTAGATTGAAACTATATAAATTAATGGTTATGACACCATAAAGTCATACCATTATTAAATAAATTATAATGTGGTGTCATTATGGCATTATTAAACCTATCTCTCACTATATAATGAAGGGAGTCTCATGTATGATAGTCATAATCACCATGAAAGCCATCTCCTCTGCTCAAAGGGATAACATCCTCTCTCTCTCTACTGCTGGCCTCTCTGCTCGTCAAATAGCATCTAGAACTGGTGTATGCAAGTCTACTGTGGCCAAGCTCACCAAAGAATGTCACCCAGACAAAGAAAACTCTAGTGGAGGTCGTCCATCCAAACTCACCTCTACTGATAGGAGGGCCATTATTCAGCATATTACTACAGGAAAGGCTGACAATGCTGTCCAAGTCACTCATCACATCAATTCCATCATCACTACCCCTGTATCTTCACAAACTGTGAGAAATGTTCTCAAGGCAGCCAACCTCAAGGCTGTAACAAAGAAGAAGAAGCCTCTCCTTTCTATCAGTCATAGAAAAAGAAGACTGGACTTTGCCCTGGCCCATCAAAACTGGACTGTAGAGGACTGGAAGCGTGTCATATGGTCAGATGAGACTAAAATCAACAGGATTGGGTCAGATGGAAAGGTATATGTGTGGAAAAAGAAGGGGGGGCCTCTAACAGACAGAGAGATTAATGGGACACTCAAGTTTGGAGGAGGTTCTCTGATGGTATGGGGGTGTATGGGGTGGAATGGTGTAGGAATGCTTGCAGAGGTTGAGGGGAGGATGGATGCTGAGCAGTATGTGGACATTCTCAACCACCACTTGCTGCCTAGCATGGCAGAATCAGGAATTGATGAAGAAGATATCATTTTCCAACAGGATAATGATCCCAAGCATACATCCAGGAGAGCCAGAGAATGGTTTGAAGAACATAATATTCATCTCCTTGACTGGCCAGCACAGTCCCCTGATGTCAATGTCATTGAACACCTCTGGGGAATACTCAAAAAGAAGCTTATAGCCTATGAACACCCCCCTAAAGGAGTATGGGAGTTATGGGAGAGAGTGGTGGTAGAGTGGGGACAGATTACAGCAGAGGACTGTCAGAAGTTGATTGAAAGTATGCCTAGAAGGATAGAGGCAGTAATCAAGGCCAAGGGAGGCCACACAAAGTACTAGAATACCTGATTTCCTATGTAAAATATCTGAGTCAAAAAACTGTCCACATGAGTCATCGTTTTGCAAACCACATAGTGCCACCATATGACCACCAATTCCCACGGGTAAGGGCTCATTTTGAAGCCCTGATGTAGTACTCCCAGGCCATGGCAGGATGTCCTGGGAATACCTATCCATTCTTGTACAATGATGTAAACAGTCAAAATAGCGCAAACATGCGGACAGTTTTTTGAGCCACTGTACATCACGTACCGTAAATTCTGTGGATAAAGGTTGCATTCCAGCATGCGCAAAGCCCGGGCTACCTTTCCTTCATCTTTATTTCTCATGACCACCGAGGACACCACTTCAAACGTTCCGAGTAAACGCGGTTCATCAGCCCTCCGGATGGGGCCCCGAAAGAAGGCGTAAGTTGTCTCTGATGTTTGCCCACAGGTTTTGTAGACTCATCCTATCGCTGACAGCTCCACATCTGATCCGCTTATCTCCCATGGACGACACTTTGGTCGAACAGTATTCGCGTTATGCAATTACCCTTCTCTACTCACTAACGGTATCTTGAGACTGGAGCAGATGGAAGAGACTCCACTGGAGGACTTCTCTGCTGAGTAAATAAAATGTAACCTTCTGTTCCCTCGCTGATTGGCATATTTGGCAGCGAGCGGAGAGAGCATCGTGTCTTCGAGCAGCTCCTAGACTCTTACCCCGGCCTTCTGGAGCGATTGAAAAACGGGTCTGAGGAGGAAATTTTGCACGTTGGAGAATTAGTACGTCGTTCTGTACATGGCTAGAGTTTCATACTTACGATTTACAGATTGGCAAGGGTGCTGCGGGTGCAAGAGGCGACGATACGAAGACATTGAAATCTGCAGTACTTGATTGGATTTCCCCGAAAGGAGACGCGATTCAGCCTCATCTACACAGAAATTCAAAGATCGACCGTGGATTTAACCATGAGCTTACAGGATCCCTACTCTGTCCTGCTGGGTTGGACTGGAACGACCCAGAGTATGCATCGGTTTTGCTGGTATCTGCTATCCTGAATAACTCATCTGTGCTTTTTTACAACAGAACCAAGGAAAACCTCCGGAGCGGCGAGATGTTGGTCTGCGGAGACCAATGGCCCATTTTTCTGTACGCCCAGTATACTTACGACCCCGATGATCCGTGGTGTGGTCTCCTTAGGAGTCGATTACTTGTATGCGTGAGTGACATGCATCTTTTCACGAAGTCCCCTCACTATATTGTATTCTACTAGGCTTACAAGCATGTTTTCACGTCTCCAAGTTCAGTTGAAAAGGAGCCTAAAGCTACACGATCCGGAAATGCTCGCCTCCATGGCATGAACTGTGTTACCATCGCTTCCATATCTTACATTGCAACCCAGGTTCGCCAAGCGCTATACTTTTTTGTACGCAAATAATGTTGACATTGACTGAAGGTCCGATTTGCTCTAAGTTCCTCCTCGGTGTTCTCAAGGACCGACACGACCACAGACTCAGAAACATTTTACCATAGCCTCCTTGACCTTCTGGAAGACCCCGAAGAATACAAAGAAGTCGATGAACTGCTGACATGGTGGAATCGGTATTGATATTTCTCTTTACCGTGTCACTATGTCTCATACTGATTGCAATGTACACAGGCAAGTCTTTCCCACCTCGTCTGCTGCCAAGCGACCGGTCAGCGCCAACAGCGCCTTATCGAAGATACGACAAAAACGCCTTGCAGTGAAACAAACCTCAAATCTGGACGTAGTCTCTTCATAGTATAGTATTTATTCATGTCCCATGTAGTATATCAATTACAACCTAATGACATCCTATTTCTGGCTCGTATTTCAAGTTGTGACTACGTTACTGTTGGAGACAGCTCAAGACGATAGTGCAATAATTCCATTGTGAAATTGTAGCTAGTTACAATATCATAGCACTATGTTCTCTTATGCAATCTCGATCCACACAAACAGGCCTTGCAGGACAAGACCTGTGGCTAACATTCTGCTTGCATTTGGGTGATTGAAAATAATAAGCTGAGATTGTCCTACCTCAACTGCGCGAGTATGGAAGAAACCACATTACCAATGATTCGCACCTTGGTACCTTATGCAGCCGTCTGCAGTGCAGTCTGGAATTGGGGGTGCCCGTCCAGCCACGGCATTCAGGAAGAGTTTGTTGAACATAGATTGACTTGAAAGCCTTGCCTATGATGACAACCCTTCAGCAGCCAGATGATGAAGGGCACTGCCCTGTCATTATTCCGCACCTTTGTACCAAAGGCAACCCCAATCAAACCAGTCGTAATTAGCTAGAACTGGCCAACGCAGGCTCGCATTACAACCACACACCTAACATCAGCGCCAATGGAGTTTTCGTCCAGAACAGTCCGGCCATATAAACATTTTTCTGGTGCTATCACAGGTTTAGATGTTGTGTACGACGGAATGACCCACTGACTTTACATACAACGGTCATGTATTATCACTGTTGGGAAAGATGCCAATGCACTGCCGCTTGTCGGGCATCTTGTGTAGTTAGCTAGATCCGGCTGATGCAGGCTTGTGTTACAATCATATACCTAACGTCCACGCCAATGGTGTTTTTGTCGGAAGTGCAAGGGCAAGCTGGGCTTGCATAACATGACCACACTGACACGGATAGCTATTGAGTTGTGCTGCCATGGCACCCTTGGGCCGTAGGCTGTTTTCATCCAGAACAGTCCAGCCATATAAACATTTTTCTGGCGCTAGCACATGTTTAGATGTTGCATACAACAGAATGACCCACTAACTTTACATACAACAGCCATGGATTATCGCAGTTGGGAAAGACGCAAACGCATTGCCACTTGTTGGGCACTTTGTGTAGTTAGCTAGATTTGGCCAATGCAGGCTCGCATTACAATCATATATGTATCTAACGTCTGCACCAATGGAGTTTTCGTCAGAAGTGCAAGGGCAAGCTGGGCTTGCATAACATGAACACACTGACACGAATGGTTATTGAGTTGTGGCGCCCTGGCACCCTTGAGCCATAGGCAGTTTTCATCTAGAACAGTCCGGCCATATAAACATCTATCCAACACTAGCATTTGTTTAGATATTGTGGAAGAAATAAAATCAATCGAAGGTTACATGTATAGGGCAGAATTATTATGTATTATCACTGGTACTCAACAAGGTGACTGTGGGTGCTTTGGGCAACTTAATCTTCCTGGTTGGTGTTGCAATATTTGGCATTTCGGTGATGAGATTGCAACTAAACTGTCACAATTGTACATTTGGCGTTGTCCATCCATCTTAGTCCGGGTATTCAAAGCTTTCTCATGCGGAGTACAATTATGATAAATTTTATACAAATTTTATACCGGATAGATCTTTCTAATACTTTATCATTTTCGGGTCATTTACCTGATGGTACTACTTGTTTTTGATTTCTCGCACTTGTCTGCATTGTCTGCATTCATCTGGGCTTGCCACCTGCACTCATTTGGACTTGCTTGCACTTGTCTTCACTCGTGTTGACTTGCCTTCATTCATCTGGACTTGCCTGCACTCATTTTCACTCCCCTTGACTCATCTGCATTCACTTGGGCTTGCCTGCACTCATTTGGACTCGCCTGGACTTGTCTGCATTCATCTGGGCTTGCCTGCACTCATTTTCACTTATTTCTGCATGTCTGCTCTTGTCTGCACCTGCCCCCGCGCATTTTCACTTGTTTTCACTTGGCACTGCTTATAGTGTCTTGTCCCCGCTCATTTGTGCCCATTGTTGGTTGTTCCCACTTGTTGCTGCACATCATTGCTCATTTCTGCTTGCCTGCCCTCATCTGCAACTGCCACCACACATTTTCGCTTGTATGCGCTTGGTGCCACTCGTTTTTGCTTGCATGCACTGGTCTGCACCTGCCAGATGTTACATTCGCGATTGTCGACGTTCGCCATGCGCATTTGTGCAACTTGAAGGTGTGTATTTCACTTGTTTGCATATGTTTTACATTCATGCTGATTCATATATGTTCACATTTGTAGCAGTGACTGTCAACATCGATGCGGTTAATATTTGTAGAGATTTGTAGTATTTTTTAAAAAACTATTTGTTTTGTAGCTAATTGAAATGTTATTTGTGTGCAGTACCCTGGTACCTGTGGGTAAACCCCTAGCGGGTGCAGGTATGGGTCCAAGATGACAATACCTGCAGGAAAACCTGTACCTGCACCACAGGTATGGGTATATCTCCAGGTACAGGTATGGGTATGACTGCCCATACCTGTGGGTTTACCCGTGCAGTTCCCTAGTTGTAAATGAACACGGTGTGGTCAATGGTGCAGTGGGTGAAGCCTAGTTCAGTCATGACTCCCCTCACTTGCTCGTACCACTCCATTGCAGATTGCTTTAATCCATAGATGGTGTGGAGCATCAGCCAGACGAACAGAACCCAATCACCTTCCTCAAATCCTTTCAGTTGGCACATAAAAATCTCTTCCTTCAAGACACCCCACAAAAATGCACGATGTGTGTCAAATGTGTTGAGTTCCCAATTGTTACAACATGCGAGTGCTGCTATGAAGTGTACTGAAGCAGTTTTGATGACTGGAGTGAATGTGGCACCGTAATCGACACTGGGGACCTGGGAGAAACCTTGTGCGACTAAGCGTGCCTTGTAGACGGGACCCCCTTTATTATCCTCCTTGAACTCCAGTACCCAGTGATTTCCTATTGCCTTCCACCCCTCCAGTAACCTAGTCAGCTTGTACATGCTCATTTCCTTCATAGTCTCCAGCTCTGTCTTCATAGCGGCATACCAATGTGCATGATCTAACCTTCTCATCGCTTCTTCATACATTGCAGGGGGAATGGACATGTCGTAGTTGGCACTTTCTGGGTTCCACTTGCAGTTGCTGTGAATGGCAATATGTGCCTGTTCCTTGATGCAAGTATTGGCCATCACTTCAGAGATGTCCATGTTTGGCTCAACATCAGCGATGTCTGTCCTTGCCTCTTCTTCGTCATTCACCCCCCAGCCAAGGTAGGTTGAATGGTCTGTGCTGTGCAGGCGTCACGTAGGGCTAGGAGACGTGTCTTTGAAGCCAGGCACTTGTTACAAGAACATCCGCTTGTTGGCCCCCTTACTCTTTTCTTTCTGCTTATCTTTGCCTTTGCACATGCAGACACTTTATGCCAAGCTGCTCTCTTCCATTTCCTCATTTTCGCTCACTTCCTATTCTGGGTGATCGTCTTGTCACCAGTCATCTATTCTTGGTACGGCTATCTCTGACTCACGCATGACTCATGTACTATACTTATCCCATCACCAATCCAGACATGCTTATCTCTGACTCCACTTACCCTTTGCCCTTCGATCTGGTGACGTCCCCTTTTAGATGAACCCTTCACCCTTATGTTTCACTCTCAGCTTTAACCTTGTTCTGATTCACTATAAGTAGCAGACGTACTTACAGATGTAGTTTCCCTAACTTGAATCTACTCAGTATTCAAACGTTCACAAAGTCCTCTTAAGAACTCTTCGTTCTTAAGTCTGTTAGTGTCTTTCTTAGTGACTAGCCATCACTAAGTCTATCAAGTGTCGTACTTCTGTTGCCAGAGGAGTAACCTCTGCCCACACAAGTGATCACCTAGTCCTTGCAGCTAGAACGACACTCTATACAAGTGACATCGCATTTCATGACCTTGTATAGACGAGACCATCTGAGTACGTAACAGTGCTCGTCCATATAGGCTTGGCCTGCCGCAGTGGGAATGTGCAAGCATGCTGAACGGTGGGGCCATGCAGGGGAAACTGGAGGAGGCGAGGATGAGACAGGCCCAGGGACAGCAGAGGGAGGGACAGTGGTGGGAACAGTGGTGATGGCAGGTGCATCATCATCTGAATTGGAGTCATCAAGATGAGGCACAGGGAAGATTCTCGTCAAAGATGACATCACGTGCCACAAAGAAGGTGCCGTTCTTGTGATTGTGCAGACGGTAGCCCTTAGTGCCTTCGGGATACCCGACAAAGATGGTGTGATGGGGTGCAGTCCGAGCTTGGTCTGGAGCTCAGTGGGAATGCGTGCAAAGCATCTGGCACCAAACACGTGAAGGTGGCCCAGATCTGGCTTCCTGCCATTCAAGACTTGGTAGGGTGTTACACCAGGGGGCAAGGACACTGACTCACTGCAGTTCCAGAAATAGCAGCAGGTTAACACAGCCTCACCCCAAAGGGTGGCGGGTAGGTTGGCTGCCTCAAGCATGGCAAAGAGGCGGCCTTCAATCGTGTGGATGGCACATTCTGCCTTCCCGTTTTGCTGGTGTGCGTATGGTGCAGATAGTTGCCAAGTGATGCTTGCAGCTGTCAGGGCTGCTGAAAAGGACGCCCCAATGTACTCACCCCCATTGTCAGAGTGAAATGCCTTGACCTTGTGCCCAGATTGAGTTTCCTAGCACTTGCAGATGATTTCCCAGGCCTCCAAAGCCTGGTCTTTGGTAGCCAGGAGTTGAAGACTCAACAGATTGCTGTGGTCATCAAGAAAGATCACAAAGTGATGCTTGGCATGGGGAGTAGCAATGGGAAATGGACCGCAGAGGTCAGAGTGGACGAGGTCAAGGATATTGGTAGCTTTGGGTGTAGTGGAGGGTGGATATGGTTTGCAGGGATGCTTCGCCATGATACACAGCTCACAGGTACACAGTGGGAGTGTCTTGTCGACTTGGATGCCAGTAGAGAAGTGGTGTAAGTGTTTTACAGCTTCGCCTCCGGGATGACCCAGGTGCACATGCCATAAGTCCCATGACAACGGGACTTTTGCAAAGGCCAAGAGCTTGTGATGGGGTGAAGGTCTAGATGGTGGGATAAACCTTAAGTCTAAGAATACTAAGTTTCCCATCATCGGGATTTCCCCAAGTGTCTTCCCACAATAAACAAGTTGGCAACACGGAGGTGAAGGTAGGAAGTTACATGCCCACCCTATGCTGATCATGCATCCTATAGATAACAAGTTGATCATGGCTCTCGGTGTGTGGAGGCATTCACTCAGTTGTAGACATTGTGTGTGTCCCCTGATGGTGAGTTCCACAACACAATCTCCTCTTCCAGAGGTGGCTAACCTCCCATGGTTCGCAGTTTTCACTGTGACCTTGTTGCTCGTGCTGTAAGTCCAAAAGAGACTTCTGTCTGTGATAGGCGTTGATGTTGTCCCTGAATCCAGGATAGTCAATAGTACTTGCTTGGCTATGCAAGCCAGATCCTCTGCCCTTGGCAGTGATTCTCCTTCGATGGCCTCGATAAGTGCACAGGACCATTCATGATGATGGGTGGCTGTTTCTGAGGCCACGAGTGCCGACATCTTCATGCTAGAGGATGTTGTCATGGGCTTCAGTTCAATGGACGTGGCTGCAACATCTTTGCATTTTCCCCCTCTGTGTTCTCCCTGTTGGCTCCAAGGGGCCTTTCCTTCCATGCCCCTGCTGGGTTGCAAGCAGTGTTCATGGGCATGTGTTAAGGAACGGGGTAGGCCATCGCAGACCAGTGTTGTGAACATCCTACCTGCAGCCTTGCAGAGCATCATTTCCCCATGCTAGACAAATATCGACACTCACAGTCTGAAGTCATTCCAAGGAGCCACAAATAGTTCTGGATAGTTGCAGTCAGTTATGCACCTTTGCACATCGTTGTGGTGGCTCCACATACGGGGTTATGATCCACATCACTTCGCATATTGTACTGGTCCCTCGCATCGTCCTCCCATGTCCTGTCCACATCCATCCAACCCCACTGGTGCATTATTAGTCTCTCCTTGTCACCCATTGTTCGTTTGCAGCCTATTTTACATACTTTTCCCATACATGAGGCAGACTTAGCACTATTACATGTTACATCGTTCGGGCTCACTTGTACATATGCGATTGCCTATATTGTCCTGGATTTGTACACACTCACTTATATACTGACTCGGGACTCGTATCTCATCACTTTTCTACATTCCCCTCCTCTGAGTCGGTGTTGCAGGAGTCACTAGCCTTAGTTACTACGTTCTAATCCTTGTGCAATTTGATTGCTGTTTTCATCATCACGTGCGAGCCCCGCATTAATGCCCAACCCTTGCTAGTTTATACCTAGAGACCTCGTTGCAAGTCCCAGAACAGCTCCTGGCGCACTTCACATTCGTATTCTGCATACCTGGTAAGGTAGGGCTCATACAAAACCAACCAACCGTGATCTAGTGTGACCTAATGTGACTATGCAGTGACTTCAGTGACAAAAGCACTAAAATGGAAACCAACGGCAGTAGAGAAACAGAAATGCACTACAGGCGCTAAGACGTCGGCCGTGGATGAGATCAGATTATTAGGATACTATCTACATGTGCCTGTAGGCAGCGAGAATGTGGCTATGCAATTTGCTTGTCATCAAACATGATGAGACACAGGTTCAGATATGCAAGTCTCCAAGCTAGCAACATCTTTGGGCTTGCTGATACCCATTGCCTTTCCGGTGCATGGATGACTCACACAAGAAACCTTGCAGTCATGGTCAGTTTGATCAACCCCGAAACAGGTACCAGCTAACATACATTTTCTTTGTTAGCATTGTGCAGACCCTCCTGACATCCACGTCGAAGATTTGCGGTACTTGCATGGTTTCTCTTGCTGCGTTTGGGCATTTGCCACTGATGTATTGTGACTGTAATTGGTAGCCAGTGGATGGCGGTGTACTAGTGACTTGCCTAAAGTATGCTACAAACATGTATAAAATCAAAAACTTCCACTACATCTACTTTATCACAATTTTAACTGCTGTGAACTGTGCCAGGCAGCCTTCCCAATCATTCACAGGAGTCCATTTTTCTCTTTGTTGTGAATCTCTCAAGTCTTTGTCGTTTCTATAGTTTTGTCACGCTTTGTATACTTTGTCACATGATGTTGGTTGGTTTTGCATGAGCCCTACCCATACCTGTTTTACCTGTCATACCCATCACTCAATACCTGGTACTTGGATTTGTATACCTGGCTCCTGCCTAGTTATATCTGCACTCTTTTACTCCGCACCCGCACCGCACTCGCTCGCATCCGCATCGCATCTTCCTGCATCTTCACATCTCCGTCAGTGGGCATCGCATAGATCTCACACCCAACAGCATTTAGTCCCTTCACTCTTACTACAGGAGGAACTGCTCTCAGAGCTATCCCTTTGGGTTGACTACTAATTTTGCACCAAGCAGGATCAATGCGCTATCACTATAGCGAGTTTCTATGATTTCTCCCACACCGGGCTTGCACAAGGCACCCCCTTGGGGTTGTTCTTGTGGATCCACACACTGGTTGCAGGGTTTACAGTCCGTGGTTTGTTCGGTCCCTCAAGAGAAGTTCACTGCCGCATTAGTGTATTCCAAGCCAGGACGCACATTAATTTGGTTCTTCCCATGCTGACGATTTGCTTCTTCAGTGAAAGCTGTGGCTACATCTTCAAATGTGAGTGTCGCAGACACTGCAGTGGGGCTGGATGTTGTGAAGACTGATGATGTTTTTGCCATGGTGAGGCTATGAAAGACTATCCACTGGGGCGTCTCAGGAAGGCCGTTAAGCAACATGAAGATGCTCTCACCATCCGTGAAGGTAACGCCCATCTCTGTGAACCTGCAGCGTCCATTTTTGAACACACTAAGGTACCGAGAGGCATCATTGGGGTCTTTAAGTCTCTCAGTGAAGAGCTGGGAGCGAAGTTCATATTGGGAAGTGATGTCAAGACGGGAAAAATGCTTCGAAAGCATCTCCCACTGCTGACAGGCTGTCAGCTTCTTGCTGAGAATATTCTAGATGGCGGGTGAGAGTCTCCTTCCGATTATTGCCTTTAACTGAGCATCCTCCTTTATCCAGTCTTTGATGAGCACAAACTCTGCCACTGTGGGCTGACCTGCTAGTGCAGGTGCGGGTAGTGTACTGGCGAATTCTGCGATGTTGTTAGGATCAGTGCCCAAGCTACAATGAGTCCAAAGCCCTTCTCTGGCTAGAGCCAGTTCAACAGCCCATCGCCAACTTGGAAAGTTGTTGGAGCCAGTCAATTTGGCGATATGGTTGAATTTCCCCATTACATTTTTTGACAGAGGGTTCATTGCATTTAACGTTTAGCCATTAGATAAATGTGAGTATCGAGTTTCTTGCTTCGTGTAATTTCTGGGCTAATCTAGAGCCCAGGGCTCATAACCTGTACACTAATGAAGAACTCAGTAGTGTTAGAAACAATACTAGCATTGATGAGTACCTAATGAAGAACTAGTGTACGTCAATAAGTGTGAGCACAAGATATACGAAGAACTACACACCTCAGTAGTGTTAGAAACAATACTGAGGTGATCATGGATGCAACACTATACAAATACAAACGGTAACAATTATCTAATGAGACCGGAGGATTAACGTGTGGAGGAGACCATGCGTGCAAGAAGTAGAGAAGAGAAGTAAGAAGAGTAGTATTGAAGGTGCAAGATAACAATAAGAGCAGGAATGATAATGTGAGTGCCAACACTAGTCATTGGAGCTCCACCGCAGTGCTCTGTGCGTAGTATATCACAAGATGGGCAATTGATAACAAGTGGTGATAACAAAGGATGTCTCATCACTTGGCATGAAGGAACTGTGTAATCACTCACTCATCCCATCAAAGCCCACTGCAGTTATACATATCTACCAAGAAATAGAAAATCTGTAGACCGTGAACTTGAGGAGCTGGCAACTTTTCATCTTATCAAAGTGTAGTTGTGATTGTCACTGCATTTTACACTGTTCCGTATAAGACCCTCAAGTAACAAGACAGCGCTACACAACGGACCATCATGCTACATCACGGACTCTCCTTGCGTAGGCCTTACAGATCATAACTCTGTCGGTTTGCTTCCTTCATACTTATCATTCAAGGAACTGCTCTCAGTAGCAATCCCCTTGGGTTGACTGATTATACTTGCACCCATTCGGATTGGCTGTCTATCACTATAGGCTGCACTCCCAATTCCTTTCTCACAACGGGAGCACCAATGGGTAGATTGAAGTTGCGAGAAATGTCAACAATTCAGTTTGAATTTAAAGGTCTCACTCACTTGTGTGGTGATGGTACAAATGTGAGAATCAAAACTGTTGCCTTTCTTTAGAAAAGCAATGATTCATGAATCATTAATGATCTATGCCTGTCCTGGAAGAGCATTTAGCTTCAGTCCACCTTCCACAAGATCAATGGACTGAGTAGTACCAATAAGGATAATGGAAGCGTGATTCTTGAGGGGTTCCTGCTCAGTGGCACGAAGTGCTCCATTGTAGTAAGCTACACATGGTATGTTTTCCTATAGCTAGGAACTGACACCTCACACATGTCGAGCTATCCATTGAGCACCCCTGTGAGTTGGTAATCCGCTTGCCTGTGGGAGAAGTCTCGATGTAGTATCACAGTCAGTCTTTTATGGCTCATGGCTGGGATGTGTCACATACCGGATAAGACATAGCAATGTCCTTGGTAAATCAGAAAAGATGGGTGAAACAAGTGAGGGAACTCACAGCATGAGGCAGGGGAAGATTTGGATGGCCACCAGAGATGCAGGTTTAATTTGTACATTCAATATGAACCTTTCTCAGTTCCAGGTATTGCCAGTGCGATGACCCGATCATATACTTTGTCATACCTAGCTGTCAGTGAGAACCACATTATTCACTGTATTCATTAGTACAACAACAAGCAACTCATGGCCTTCATCGAGTTTCGACAAGCATCATAAAGGCATTTTTTGAAGCATTTCGATAGCTAGGGAAGACACACCCTTCTGATGTTATTTGATGAAGAAACTTACCAGCAATCCACTTCCTTGTCAAAACTTGACACAATTACAACCGTAGGCTACGAGTCAGTTTGCTCGTCTCTAGTGTGGCTTCAATCGCCAATCAGTCAAATGGAGTCAGAAACACAATGCTGAATTCAAGCTCGACAAAACGGCCCTCGTATGCCTATCAAGAAAACATATACGAGATGCCAATAACCCCAGGAAGACGGTCCCAGTTCCTAGACCATCCATCATGATAAGTGGACATACCATACACCCCTCAAGCTCACACAAGTTTTTAGGCATCACCATTGATCAAGAACTGAGATTCAAAGAACAAGCGGCAGGCTATACTGTCATATTTATGCATAATTGTGGCTGGTAAGGGATGACATAGTTATGTATGGTTGTTGCTAATCCTCCACTATCCTTCTTTTGCCCCTTTGATAGGGAAGTGTTCTATGGTATTCAGGACATATTTATAAGTGTATATGAAGAGATTCCCCCACATGTTTGACCCCCTGAAGCGCCCTACATCAATAGATACAGCATATATACAGGAAAACACAAAATATGTTCCCATTTGTTTATTTCTAGGTGGGTAGACTTGGAAATTTTATTCCCAGCATACATTCAACAGTAGGAACAATGTATCAGGACCTCAGGACTATAGGACAAGACCTTCTTGTGTAGTGTATCCCCCCTCTCCTGGTGGTTCACCCCCTGTGAAATGTTTTCCTGTAGGACTGGACCTCAAGGAAGGTGGGGGGTCTCTTTCTATGTATATTTGGAATAGATACATCATATAGATAGCCCAGGACACCTACAGGATCCTTCTAGAGGAACAAAAACTTACAGTGGCTCAAAAAACTGTCCGCATGTTTGCGCTATTTTGACTGTTTACATCATTGTACAAGAATGGATAGGTATTCCCAGGACATCCTGCCATGGCCTGGGAGTACTACATCAGGGCTTCAAAATGAGCCCTTACCCGTGGGAATTGGTGGTCATATGGTGGCACTATGTGGTTTGCAAAACGATGACTCATGTGGACAGTTTTTTGACTCAGATATTTTACATAGGAAATCAGGTATTCTAGTACTTTGTGTGGCCTCCCTTGGCCTTGATTACTGCCTCTATCCTTCTAGGCATACTTTCAATCAACTTCTGACAGTCCTCTGCTGTAATCTGTCCCCACTCTACCACCACTCTCTCCCATAACTCCCATACTCCTTTAGGGGGGTGTTCATAGGCTATAAGCTTCTTTTTGAGTATTCCCCAGAGGTGTTCAATGACATTGACATCAGGGGACTGTGCTGGCCAGTCAAGGAGATGAATATTATGTTCTTCAAACCATTCTCTGGCTCTCCTGGATGTATGCTTGGGATCATTATCCTGTTGGAAAATGATATCTTCTTCATCAATTCCTGATTCTGCCATGCTAGGCAGCAAGTGGTGGTTGAGAATGTCCACATACTGCTCAGCATCCATCCTCCCCTCAACCTCTGCAAGCATTCCTACACCATTCCACCCCATACACCCCCATACCATCAGAGAACCTCCTCCAAACTTGAGTGTCCCATTAATCTCTCTGTCTGTTAGAGGCCCCCCCCTTCTTTTTCCACACATATACCTTTCCATCTGACCCAATCCTGTTGATTTTAGTCTCATCTGACCATATGACACGCTTCCAGTCCTCTACAGTCCAGTTTTGATGGGCCAGGGCAAAGTCCAGTCTTCTTTTTCTATGACTGATAGAAAGGAGAGGCTTCTTCTTCTTTGTTACAGCCTTGAGGTTGGCTGCCTTGAGAACATTTCTCACAGTTTGTGAAGATACAGGGGTAGTGATGATGGAATTGATGTGATGAGTGACTTGGACAGCATTGTCAGCCTTTCCTGTAGTAATATGCTGAATAATGGCCCTCCTATCAGTAGAGGTGAGTTTGGATGGACGACCTCCACTAGAGTTTTCTTTGTCTGGGTGACATTCTTTGGTGAGCTTGGCCACAGTAGACTTGCATACACCAGTTCTAGATGCTATTTGACGAGCAGAGAGGCCAGCAGTAGAGAGAGAGAGGATGTTATCCCTTTGAGCAGAGGAGATGGCTTTCATGGTGATTATGACTATCATACATGAGACTCCCTTCATTATATAGTGAGAGATAGGTTTAATAATGCCATAATGACACCACATTATAATTTATTTAATAATGGTATGACTTTATGGTGTCATAACCATTAATTTATATAGTTTCAATCTAGCCTCAAAAAACTGTCCACATGAGTCATCATTTTGCAAACCTCATAGTGCCACCATATGACCACCAATTCCCACGGGTAAGGGCTCATTTTGAAGCCCTGATGTAGTACTCCCAGGCCATGGCAGGATGTCCTGGGAATACCTATCCATTCTTGTACAATGATGTAAACAGTCAAAATAGCGCAAACATGTGGACAGTTTTTTGAGCCACTGTAACAAATCACATTGTTCATAATTCTGATGTTTTCAGTATCTTACCCTTGCATACATGGTCCATCCTGCTCATATATCATCAGTGGTACATGTATACATGCCTTTTATGCCAAGGATCAGCTCAAAATAGGTCAAAGTGTTGAGCTAGTGTATATACAGTACTTGTTATTTCTACTGATACATGCATGTTGTTCTTGCGCTCCATCGTGCTTTCACACGCTTCATCACTAGCATGTGTATCCATCCATCCAATGTCCATCCAACCCATTGGTGCGTAGTACATCTTTATTTCTTGTTATCTAACATGTTACTGCATCATTACATACTGTCTATAGCACTTTTTAGCGCCTTACATACAGCACTTAGCTAACCTCGGTTCATGTTCCCTCAACCTTCTGGGAGCTGAGGAGGCATTAGTTACTTTCCCTTACCTTCGTACCATGAGGTAGAATCGTCGCAGCTGCACTTAGAGTCCATTTTCTATCAATTTGCCTTAATAGCATCACTTTTGAGCTATTAGTGCGAATCTCATCGCCTTTATCTCAGGTGGATAGCCAGACAGCTCCCGGTTAGACTCCATCGCTTTACATGCCTCACTATATCATTGCATCATCAAAGAACACTGAAAACCACGCAACTATCGAAGATATCATATCACTATGACCTATATACGACCTTAGATTATTCCCATATTGTCAGACTGCCTTGCTGTGCATTACCTGCACCAAGCAAAGCTTTCCCGCACAGCGCGAAACATTCCCGCGCTTAACACCCTATTAGCGTCGCACTCTCGTGCTTCCTTGCACATCATCACGCTTATCGTGCACTTTGCCAGACACCACCAGCAATCAGTGAATCTACCTTGCTGCCACTTGCTTCCCCTAAGGGTCAAATATATCACCCCCACACATAAGCAGCTTTATCAAGCTGTGTTGTGTATATCCCACAGTGCTCTGATTAACAATGAGGAGTCCTTTTTGTCCTTGCAAACAGCCGTCCTTCAGTAAGTACCACTATCATCCTGCACTTCTGCAAAGCCTGACCTGGTGCATACTGCCAGTCACCACATTACAGCTGCCATCTGCTTCAACACCATCTGTTTCCAGCCAACCTTTGTGGCTCCTCTTCTTCTAGCATTTGCAGAACTCGTCCTGACTGAGTGTCTGCCTATTCGTGAAGTTTTCTGGACATGCTTATGCAGTCCTACAAACTTGGCAGACACACTGACGTGTTCTTATTGATGACTAATGCTGGTCACGCCTTGGACATCACTAGATTTGCATGGACGTATTGCAAGGAGCGCCCTTGGGGCCACCATCTTCCACTCCAATGCCCTCAGTGTGGATGGGCTAATTCTTGGTGTTCAGCTAACCACAAGAAGACCTACTCATTTGAATGCATGAACTCAAAGTGCAGGAAAGGGTATTTCTTCAGCCCCTCAGAGAACTCTGTTATCCTATCTCATGCCAGAAAGAGTGGTTCCTGCTGGATTGCAGTTGGTGTGAAGGCCAACCTTCTTGTGTTGGGTTGAATTTCATCATGTTTCTTTTACTTTTTACCCATGTTAGATTTGCTTTTACATGTTTTGGATTACATAGTATACAGTTGCTTGTTCTCATGACCTTGAATATCAGTTGTTTGCCTTAGCCCTTGACGACTTCAAAATTTAAGTGGTTCAAACACAGTCACATGATTAAATCAACGCGCCAAATATGATCATGTGAACTGATTGTTGATTGTTGAAAATAATCTTAATGCTAATCTTGAATCTTAATATGGTCATATGATTAATGTTACAGTGCCTAAATATGGGATTCAAATCAGTTTGTCAGCCAGCCGCCCTCCTATTGCAAGTACTTGTCAGCTCTATCAAAATTTGCAGCCTTTTTTTTTGACTGAACTACAATGTCTTCTGACTGGACAACTCGCTTTAAATATATTCTTGATCATTATCATCAAGATGTTGTGACTGCAGATTCACCACAGGCTCTCAA
Organism: Suillus lakei; assembly: GCA_016628065.1. Classification (NCBI taxonomy): domain Eukaryota; kingdom Fungi; phylum Basidiomycota; class Agaricomycetes; order Boletales; family Suillaceae; genus Suillus; species Suillus lakei. The sequence goes on along the minus strand of JABBWA010000079.1, from coordinate 161,633 downwards.
ATCCATGGTGAAGAAAATTCATAAGGCTATACTCAAAGCCCAAAAGGAACTTGAAGACAAAGATGTGCCCTTGCCTACTTCTTTGAAAAAGGTAACAAAACTTTAATTGTGTATGTAGATCCATTTGATTGATGGGTGAATGCTACATACAGGAAATAAAACAATACTGTGCCCAAATCATCGCCTACAAGGAAGAGGCTGAGGAATGAGAGGCCACAAGTCATCCAAGAGAAGCATCCTTCTACAAGAAATCACTTAACAAATGGGATGTCGCACAGAAATTGTTCAAGGAAGAAATGGATGTGTTTGACAAGGCTGAGCAGTGAAGGAAAGGCCTCCAACAGTCAATAAAGTATCAGACAGGCCATGCCAGGGAATGGTTTGACAACATAGGGAGGGGGCACCAGAAGAAAGTCAAGCAGTGTAAGTTTGACTTAAAATTTAATATTGATCTCGTCTAAGATCTTCCTTAAGGTATCGGAAGAACAACCTCAAGAAAACACTTGAAGACTTTTCAGAGCAAATCCAACATACTATGAGTTGTTGAGTGGTGATGTTCATGAGTCACAAGAAAAAAGCTAGTCAGACATTGTCTGTCAGTCTGCAAGTGATTGAACCGTGGTCATTCTCAAGGCTAACTAAACTAACTAATGACTATGTCTCAGACATGAAACCAACCCTCAAAATGTCAAGAAGAGGTTCTCTGTCAGCTCCAATGGGATCAAGGAGTGGACTGCAACTGGATTTGAATCCTTTGCAGAATGGTCAGGGACTGAATTTTGTATGTGGCTAATTGGAATTTGAATCTTGCACGCACACTAACACTAGTAATTCACTCACACTAATAGATCCTTCTGATGATCAGGACCTCGTAGGTTCAGACAATGAGGATGCTGGCAATGAACCTGCTATACCCGAAATTATCCTAGATGATAACGGATATGCCAAACTTCCTAGTCGTAATGGTATTGGCCTTAAGGGCCAACATGAATTGATTAGAAGTATATTTCATGCTTCATATAGTAAGTTCTTATGTCTTCATATTTGTTAGCATTTGATTGATGCTTTGGTTTGTAGAAGTTTGCACTGGGGGCTCTAGACCTGTGCCTTGGGGTGTGATAACTGCTGCCTCATCCAATTATTTGGAATATGGTTCTGTTCCCACTGCATTTGTGGTCAAAGACCCTTCTTATATGAAGACTGAGGAGGTAAATTGTCTATGGAACCATTGGGAACAATGTTTGGCTACAAACAAGAAGCTAGTCATTTTTATCAAAGCCAAGGATAGTGATGTACATGCAAATGTAAGCAATGAAGAAAGAAAGAAGTCTAAGGAGAAAAGAGTAAGCTTACTTGACTCAGACGAAGAAGACAGAGACCGGCCTCCTTCCTTGAACAGCTCTGATTTCACAGAACATAGATCCCAGCTGGCCAACACAACCCCAGACGATGTTTCAATCAATGATCAATATACATTCCTAGAATCTCTAAGCAAGAATGACAACTACCTGGAGCTTGTAGATGCCATTAAGGATCTGGCAATCTTGGCCAATCAGAAGGTCAGTATAACTTCACATGTATCTTAATCTCATAGCTCATAGTTCATCCAATAGCCAACTTCAGAGCAGAATGCAGATTTGCCTATCTGGGCTGACTGGTCTTGGGGAGGATCTTATCTTCCTGAGGATGTGCATGTGTCATATGACACTTTGAAGGCCAGCTTGGATAAGCTGCGAACATCTCCAATCTCAGGGGCAGCATTTGCCATGCCAGTGATTCTAGGAATTGGGCTCCTCTATAGGGAGTCTAAACATGTCATAGAGTTTGAGGAAGATGAGGCTGACCCCAATATGCCTTTCTACCTACCTGGTTCTGCTTTCGATCTACAATTCTTGGTTTCTCTCAATCACGTTGTCCAGCAGGTCTTGTGCATAGTTGTTGAGCACATAGAGAAGCTGACAAAAGAGGCACTTGGTGAGGACAACAACATGGAGGATGAAGATGAAGTTGGAAACAAGGTGACAGAGGAGGAAGTTGTTCTCACAAAGGAGAAGGAGAAGCAGCAGGAGCAGGAGCAGGAGCAGGAGCAGAAAGGGAGGAAGAGAAGAATGCCCCAAGCTTCGACCAGTGAGTCTAAGAAGCCTAGGATTGAGCCTGAAGTCCATAGATCAGGCAGGACAAGGCAACCTTCTAAGAGAGCCCAGAACTGATCTTATATACTCCTCTGTCTCCATTGCTGATCAATCTTGTACAATAATTATAACTACTTGTCAAGACTTGGGCGAGAATTGAACCATTAGCTCCTACATATGTAGATGCAAAAAGGCCAGTATACTAATGAAAAGTGATAATTTCAAAGCTCTACACTAGCCAGCCATGCTCTTACACACGTAGACCCATGCTGGCCGGTTGGCTAGTGAAACATTAGCAAACTGGCCAGCCATGTTCTTACACACATAGACCCAAGCTGGCCGGTCTGCTAGTGAAACATTAGCAAACTGGCCAGCCATGCTCTTACATATGTATGTAGATACAGGCTGGCCGGTTCACTAATGACTACATATACTAGCCAACTTGATCCTATGGTTAGTACACTCAATGGCCAGTATATTAACTTAAGGACTACAAACTGGCCAGCCATGCTCCTACACATGTAGATACAAGCTGGCCAGTCTATTAATGAAATCAGACTGCAGTAGATATATCCTACATATACCAGCCAGCTTGATCCTATGGCTAGTATATGTCATATGATATCTCAGCCAGCACTCATCCTACATACAGAACAAAAGAGATGGTTATAGTATTATAGACTGGCTGGCACTGATACTACATACAAGAGATTGGCCTATCATACCTCGGCCAGCACCAATCCTACATGAAAGAGATTGGCATACTATACACTGGCCAGTACCTATCCTATGTGAAATAATGATACTCAAGTGATAATCAGATAGTACACCGGCCAGCACTTATTCTACATGCACTGGCCGAGGACTGGCTAGCCATGATTCTACAACCTTTTGGCACATCCAGGGCAGGGGTTCTACATGAAAAATGACTGAAGGGTCTGCCAACATGGTGCGTCGCTGATTCTTACCCCCCTCTTGCACACTTGCATAGCTCATAAAAAACACCAACCAGATTGACTCTCACACCTCCCTACTATCCTCTCTACTAGAGCATCCCTCAGGGCTATTATCCATTGAGGGCGCAGTGCAATGCGAAGCAGAGATCAAGCGGTAGCTCTTAGACCTGTCACTCGCATGTCAGGCAGTGAGCAGATGGGCAAAGAGTCTTTAATGCCCGTTCACCTCTCATGGTGCTGTCATTTACTACAAGCCATTGAAGCACCCTGTCAACCCTCCTTGCAGTGTCTTGATATGTTGGACGCATAGGCTTGCTGTGAGGCTTGACCTCTCATCTTTGCGGCCCCATTCTTCCTCTCTCAATTGCTTTGGAATGAACATATTATTCTGATCCCCAGACTGTACATCAGCAAATCATCAAGTTCCTTTTTGTACCTTACATTACTTAGAACTACTTAAAAATAGCATTAAGGCAGCTAAGGGGAATAAGTTACTATTTATATCCTTTATTCAATTTATTCTAAGGGCAGAGGTCACTATAAGTAGGTCTAAGACGGTCAAGGCAGATGAATTTGCAACAGTGAGATCAAGGTGTCTGTTCAGCACAACAGTAATTTTGCAGCTTATTAATATGTTTACATTAGCACATTGTTTCAAATAGTCAAAAAATAAGTGCGTGACAAACAGCTTGCTCATCGCAGAGATCAACCACTAAAATTCATACATTCCAATAAAAAAAAATTACAGTAAGTTTTATTGGCACTCGTCACGTCAATCATTGATTGACGGGACACTAGTACACCAGCATGGCTTCAAAATCTGTTGATCGCAGGTGAGGGAGGAGGCACCAGTGGGGAGATATGTCAGTTCAGGCGGAGGCAGCGATCATAGCTGAGGTGATTGCAGAAGAAGCGGAGGCAAGAGCAGAAGGCATGGAGGCCTCACTGGGCTTCTGGAAGAGGGGAAAGAGCTGCTTCTGGAGGATGGAGAATCAAGATGGAACACATCGCTCGAGCACGGAAGGGACGGAGGCCTCACTGGGTTTCTGGAAGAGGAGGAAGAGCTGCTTCTGGCCCGGGAATTGAGATGGAATACATTGTTCAAGAGCGGAAGGGTCAGAGGCCTCACTGGGCTTCTGGAAGAGGGGGGAAGAGCTGCTTCTGGAGGAAGAAGAATCAAGATGGAACACATCGCTTGAGAGTGGGAGGGATGGAGGCCTCACTGGGCTTCTGGAAGAAGGGGTAGAGCTGCTTCTGGCCCAGGAATCAAGATGGAACACATCACTTGAGAGTGGGAGGGATGTAGGCCTCGCTGGGCTTCTAGAAGAAGGGGAAGAGCTGTTTCTGGCCTGGGAATCGAGATGGAACACATTGCTCGAGAGTGGGAGGGATGGAGGCCTTGCTGAGCTTCTGGAAGAAGGGGAAGAGCTGCTTCTGGCCCAGGAATTGAGACGGAATGCGTCACTCAAGAGCGGAAGGGATGGAGGAATAGTCTCGTCTTGGTGATTCTAAATCTGTGCTGTCAATCTTGTACTAGTCTATAACATGTAGAATAAATGCAAACCTTGAGATTCTATGTCCACGCCAGATGACAAAGAGATCAGTCTTGAAGCTTTCTGCAACTGGCGACATAAGCCATGGTGAGCTTGCGATCAATCATTTAACATGATCGAGCTTGAGATGAAGGAGCCATGGCAACCACAGATGCAGCTTGGACTCAATCTCCTCATCAGGAATGGTAAAGAATGACTCTATGAAGACGGAGTCCTCCTCAATGATGGTGGAGCTTGGGTCTGGGTCATACCAGATCTCCACGGCTGCAGTCATGGTACACAATGAGGTATAGGTGAGCTCTTGCTCGATGTTCTTGGCAAGCAGACTCTCTTCAGCAATGTCAGGCTTGAGGTAGACAGCGAGGGGGGTGTTTGATTTTGGTGGCAATTTGATAATCTCCTTCAGATGCAGGTCACTGAGTGTCACGTTCTTACTGGAGACACCAGCCTAATGGAATGTATTGAGCGTCAACTACGTAGCTGGTTCACCAATGGACTGACCTGGGTTCACTAGCAACAATGAAGGTTGACAGGTGGATAATGAGGATTAGGGCCGTCTGCCTGGAGAAATATGAATTCTCATAGAAGACAGCAGTCATTCAGAAGTTCGTTGTATTCTTTGTCCGGCTTTGCCTATGGCTCTGGGGGGCTGTTGTCCACACAGATCTGCTGGGCATTTGGTTAGGAAAAGGAAGATAGAAGGAGAGGGAAGGGGAGGGAAGGACATACCACAAATCATGCTATTTCAAAAGCATGGTGATCTGCATATCTGTTGACATAATATGAGTTGAACATGTCATATGAATTGTGTGGATTGATTTTTGGGATAAAGTCCAGGCCATAGACTGGAATGAGATGAGCGCAGCACGAAAGATACAATCAACATGAATAATTGAGATGTCCAGAACACCTTCATCAGTTGTCATCGGTGCAATGACATACATGCCTGTGTCAGGATTGCGTCCTTCAAGCATGTAAGAATACCAATGAACTATGGCACAAGGATAGTATGATGTCCAATAGTTAAAAGAGAAAAAGCACAGGACCTGTGCAACTGCGAGTCCACACATGGGAGAGTCAAAGTCGGCACCCATATTGACGAAGATACAATCATGCCTAGGTTTGCCAGCATGCCATGATGGTGTTGCCCGGATGTGCTCACAACGCATACCTCCAGTACCACTTAGATCACTGGGTGCATGGAATGACGCTGCAGCAGAATTAAAGAGGGCTACTTTCCCCAGGAATACTTGTGCTGTTGCTGGATCAAACTCAGGAGGGTTGGGGTTTCCTGAATATTGCTGATTGTGGATGAATTCTTGAATCATAAGAGGGAAGCGTGGAAGCTCAAGTTCAAGGCTGAGTGTATGAATGTTTCGTACACAACCTATGTAGTGTCAGAAAGGGTCAAGGAGTAAACATATTAACATACAGGGAGTTGCTGCAAGCCCAATGTGGGACTCTACAGTCGGTCCATAACAATTTCACCAGCATCCACCTCAACGGATTGGTTTTGAGGTTCGTAGACATGTAGGTGCCCAGAATGACCTTCTTGCGCCATATCAGCCATTGTGTCATCATCCAATTCAGAGTCGTTGTCTTCATGAACATTCTGACCTGTTTTGGGACATGGGAAGGGCTAAATTGTCAGATCAAATGATCACACACATCTCTGGAGTTCTCCCAAAGCATTGGGCAGACAAGAGCCATGAAGCATACCACATGCCTCAAAATCTGCATGAGCGGCTGCAAGTTTGTCAAGGTGTTGATTTGTTAGTAGCATTTGCCCAAGTGCATTAACCTGCTAGATTGGCGCCAAGGTTCTTTAACTGCTTTGATATGTTTGGACTCAGTAATTGAAGAGCAAAGGCCGTTGGGTGCCCCAAAAAGTCGAATCAGTAATATGTAGTGGCACAGGGAGTGTTGACATGGAAGGGAGAATGTCGAGACCACACCAGTTACCTTGAAAATCTCCCAGTATTTGTGAAAGCAGTTGAGGGTGTCTTGGAGTTTTACAAGGTCATCTTCAGTGAGAGCCTTGCGCCTTACAATATAGCAAAATTCTAGAAATGCACTGAATGTGCGCACCATGTCTTGAGGAACATGGCCTTCGATTGCAGCTAGATAGACCTATATATGAGTTAGCTCGCATGTCGTCCAGAAGGGAATACTCCAGCATACCTTCATCAATGCCTTTGAGTCGTCACCTGTCCATTGCTGGAAACCATGCCCATCAGGAAAGTGTCACAACCCAGCGAATGGGGCGACTGCTGCTATCCTGTATGTTGTTAGTAGTTATTAGCAAAAAAAATCAATTGTTTGCATACCTGCGGTCAATGTCATCCATGATCTCAGCCACATGACGAGTACCATGTGTGACCTGCAAATAATCACCCACCCAATCAACCAAATGATCCTTGAAAGTCCCCTTAATTATTTGGTGTAAAATATCTGGTGATAGGAGCTCGTGGATGTCTGCTTGAGGAAGATCATTTGTAAATGGCTAGTAAAGCAGACAGGTGAGTTTTGACTTGGTGAGTTTCAGCAAGCAACTTATGACGAGATCGGCAATGATGCCATACTCATACCAAGCCTGTTTGTATGTTAGTTGTTCAACGAGCAACTCAGTGTGTGCTTTGTGTCGATGCAGACATGGTTGAGTGCTGTCAAGGTCCTTCCTATTCGCCAGACACCTATTATGATAAAATGAGTCATAAAAAGAGAAAGAAAATTCTGTGACACACCACGGACACCAATTCTGCACAACACCAGAGAGAATTAACTGTTCTGGATAGTCAGCAATGTATGGGCCCAAGCCATACACAGTTCGTCGAAAATGGCTGTCTGGAAAGTGTGTGATGTCAAAAGTTTCCATAAAGGGTTTCACAGACTCGAAAATCTTGGTGAGGGAACGCTGAAATAGTTGCTGTCGAAAATTTCTGTACTTGATATCGTCGTTATGTTCCTTCGTGGCTAAACAAACAAAGGTTATGATGCAATGATACAATAATAATAACAAGCACCTACATTTCAGTATCGAAAGAAATCCAATGAGCACAATGCCACCATGATGTGCCCATCATATGCTATTGTGAATGTTCCCAATGGAGAGATACAGTGGGCAATATTCAGTTTGGCCGGTAGCGACTGAAACGACAGTCTTGTCGCTGCCAATAATCAATGGCATGAATGTTGAACCATGATTCTCCTCATTTTGAGCGATAACATCCTTGAGATGATTGTTAGTGTGCTAAAAATGTGAATATTAAAAAAGTGTACTGCCTGGTTCCACGCCCAGTCACCCAACATGAAGTTCTTCCAGTATTGTTTGTCCTCAATGGTATAATCGCAATATGGTGAAAACTCAATTCCTCCATCAAAGGCAGAGTTTGCCAGCATGCTGCATGCCATTTGCAATGGATCTCTATACCATACATCATATTGTCCATCCATCCACAATGGTATGTCTTGTTCAGGTCTGACTCCATTGTAGCACATCATAAAGCTCTTCCAAGGGGTATCACCAAGTGGTGTTGCATCAATGGTAGCATACATGTCCCTATGGTTCGCAAAAGGGGGTGCGTCGTTGTGCTTAATGAGAGTTGCGGATCATAAGTCAAGAAGTGTATCAATCTGCTTCACAGACATTTGATTGCGGGTAAATAAAAACTCTGCTGTCTCAAATTCAGCTCGATCATTATAAGGTGTCCAGTCGGTCGGGGGTGCATCCTGGTCAATAAATGACCCATTAGCATCACATTTGAGTCCTAAGTCAAAATAAAATGAGTGACATAGTATGACGGACTCCTAAAAAAACACTCACCTGTGAGGTGTGGATGGAATGTGCGGAATAAACGCCCCATGTCCACCCAAGTACCTTCCTCAGGTACAAAGCCTCCATCCTCCTGCTCACCCACTGTGTTTTGATGAAAATTCTCGTTGATAGCTGGAGTGGGAGAATGACTCATCAGAGGTATAAATCCAGGACCTGCGAGTGGAGCTGTGTGATTGAGGTCTTGCTGTATTTGTGGGGTGCTGTGCTTTGTATTTGTGTGTTGAGTGAGGCCAGACTTGTTTTTGAAGACCCTGTTGCAGTTCAGAAACCGACAAATGAGCCTGGTGACAGCTGGGGCCATATTGAGCAGTCAGCAGTTACAGCAACAGATACCAGGAAGCGGAGTATGTAGGATGCAGATTAGACTAATACTAAGTGTGTGAATCGGAAATTATGACATGTTCAATTGAATGGAATGATAACCTCACCGGTTCATTGCCACTTTTCTGCTAGCCTCCATATTCCTTCAACACCTCACTGCCAATGTTCCTTCAACAGCTCGTCCTTGCTCTCTCTATTCTCTACATATGCCTCGACCCACAACATGCCAGGGAATGCCAACAAACATGCCAGACAGGTAGTTCTTGATGCGAATCATGTAGCGCGCCCAAAGGAAGTAATTGCAGCTGAAAAAAATAGGTGTCAGCAGAGAAGTTAGCCAAAGCGACTGCCTTGGATAATGCTCAAAAGCAGGTCGCCGCGAAGGAAGATGCCATGGCTGTCGAGCAGATGGCTCAGTGTACTGGCCCTGGACACCTTGTCAGACCAAAGCCTAAGACACGCCCAGTGACCAAGGCAGTCACAGCACCAACTGCAAACACCAACGAGACACATAAGCCCTATGCAATATATAATGCTGCAGAGACTTACCAATTTGTACAGCTGTCAGGGCAAATCCAGTGTCTCAAGGCACCGGCACCCCAAAGAAGAAATATCCAGGCTTAAAACTCACCTTCAAGGATGGTGTCAACACCAGTCGAAAGGTGTCCAACACCGGTGTATCATCCTTAAGTGAAACACATGTTGGAAGCACCATTGACAATGGGAAATTCCAAAAGTCACTGTAAGTTCACCTTAACTGCAATGTTACTTCTATCAGAGCTGACTCTTTATTACTTCAATGTATTTCACTCACTAAAATGTAGGGCATCTGAATCATCCATACTTTCAGAGGGAGCGGGAGTAGGGAAGTGGGCCAGAAGTGTGGCATTGAAGTCCCAACTGAAGCCTTCTGCACCACCAAGTGCATGTGCCAGTGGTAGGTACAGTCCAATTTTTGTGCACATTGCTAATAGATTTTCAGTGATCACAAACAATGACACAGAAGGGTTCGAAGACGACGACCCACCTGAAGATCATGATGATAGTGTAACTATGAGTCGGGGCGGGCAGGTGAGTGAATCCATGCTCGTGAATGGGGAATACTTGAATCAAGGCAGGGCATCATGCATATTTTTCAGACCACTGACGATGCACCAAGGGGACAAAAACGTGGATTTTCCACAGTCTTATTGGATGACTTCAAACCCGAAGAGCAGTGCGAAATGGAGGAAGACCAAGATGCTGATGAAGATGTTTGGGATGAGGATGTCGTCATGACTGATCGGCAGGGTGACATTGAGGTAAGTACTGGTGGGTCCTGTGAGATAGATGAATCACTTACCATGATTCATAGGTCTGTGAAGTGTCAAGCAGTCAGCTCACAACCTCTGTAGGCAGAATCTACTCTGGTAGCCTGACAATACTGACAAATTCCTTTGCAGATGTCAGTTGGCATTATGGAGACTGCAACGGACAACCAGAAATCTAAGTACATCAAAACTGAACATGGACATGCGCCATGTACACTCAATCTGAAGAAAGAAAAGCCAAAGAATTCCCACTTACCTAGCAGTGCTCAAAACTCGACCTTTCATTCCATATTTATTCCAATGGTCATCCACTGGGTTGGAAATAGCAACTATCCATGGACTATCCTGGAGAAGGAACTTTCAGACGTTCTCGAGGATATTTCCATGGCGGTGTATCCCCATCCTGGAAACTTTCAGCACAATGATGGCTGCAATCTTGCCTTCAATGTTGTGAGTGAACTCCTATTCTAGTACTACTAGTTGACTATTATGCTGGCAGGTATCCCAAAGGATCTCTGAGTGGAGAGGAAATTTCGGCTCTACTGCTATCACCATTCTCATGGCATTTTTTGCCTCAACGGATGAATACAAGACCAAGGAGGCATGGAAAGCATACGCCAAATATCAACTCGAAGATTCATGCTTTGTGTATGAAGATCCAGAGCGCAAAGACTCACCTGGAGCTTTCTATCAGAATTCATTTTGTGCATCTTCACTGTTCAACTCAATGCCACCCAAGGATGCCAGAAAATTGACTCGCTTGACTTTGAGTTACCTGGATATTCAACAGCCCTTGCACTGACCACTGCAGCCATGAGTTTTGCATCGCCTTGACAGAACTTACTAACTTATCATTTGCAGGCCAAGCATGCATTTATTTTAGCTCACGATGACCTCATTGTGGAAGATACTTCAGACCACAGGGAAACACAAGATCATGTTAATATGCTCAATCATGCCACCAACAAAATGAGTAACACAGGCACTGCTTTTTCTTCGGGCAATTGGGAGACTGATACGATCGCATACATGGAACAAATCCAGGAGCTGCCCTTTGACCACATGAAAGAAATTGTTGTACGGTCTCAATCATACATGAAGTGTTCTCGCCACAAGGGTCAAGATGAAGACACTACTATTCTCGATGGTGAAAGTCAGGTCCCTGTGAATCCACGTTTGTGTATCTGTATCTGTAGTATTTGTTTCTTTATCTCAATTTTCTTGCTCTGACACCATAATGTTTGACAGAACTTGGTTGGCTATTATATTTGCGCTTGTCTCCCCGCTTCAAGTCATTAATCGCTTCAATCCCTGCTCGTGCTATCATCAATTGCTTTCATACACATTTTCTATATTTTTTGTCGTCATTTTCATAGGATGCCTTAAACCCACTAACATCCCTTTTCCGCCTTAGCCTACTTTGGTTGTTCTGCGTCGATCTCAAATAATAGTATTCGTGACTGCCTTATCTGCCTAATTTTAAGTAAACAACTCCTTATTTCCTTAGTCTAAGGAACTGGATCTACTTTTTCTCCTTATTTTAAGTGTGAAAAACTGCCTTGAATTTGCCTTATTGTGCGAATTAAGGCCAATAAGGAGCAAATAAGGAACTCGATGATTTCCTGATGCTACAACATATTCCAGCCAGATAATCTGCCCCTCATTCACGAATCCGCCACTGCTTCTGCCTTGCCGCCGTAACTAATAAAACCGTTATCGCCTCCTCCCAGGTCCGACTCGCTGGGTCGTTCGTCCACTTCGAGAAGGCGAGATATCGTGTCGGCGACGATTGAACGCAAGGATATACTATCCATGATTGTGAGCGACGCTATCGGTCTTATGATCAGCTTTGATGAGAATGTGCTAACAGTACTATGCGATGCGTGATACAATGTTTGGGCCTTGAAGTCCTCCGTTGCAGAACTGGCTGTGATTTGGGACGCGACAAGCGAGATCATTCAGCCGCAGTGCGCATCCGAAGCACACGCACGTTGAAAGTCAAAGGGATAACCAGATGGTGCCGTGGATGAAATCCATCCTGGTTTTATGAGGGAATACGACCACGGAAACGACATATGCGAGATGTGACGTTCAGACATGTGCTAGAGTAACAATTCAACACGAGAAACAAGACACGATTGATGTAGCCCGCAGAATAGATGACTTTGTGAAATTTGACAGGGCGCGCTAGCCTCATATCTTGGGCGTCTATTGAAACAAGAGGCAGATAAATGCGGTGAAGCAATGTAAAACGCACAATACACGCACCTCTGCAGCTTAGAGAAAGACGCCCACAATCCCTCCAAAGTCCATCTCGACCGTGCTCAATGCCATCAACCTCCAGGAATATGACACGGCTCATTCCAAGCGCCACACCCCTTCGAGAGTTTAAAGGACACTGGGTAAGGGCAGTCGCAGTTTTCCCCGATAAACGACGAATGGTTACGGGCTCGGACGACAACACGCTCCGTGTGTGGGACTTGAAGACAGGTGAAGTGTTGGAGAAGATGGGAGGGCATCGTAGTTGGGTGGTGGCATTGGCGGTATTACCAGATGGGCAATTCATAGCAAGCGGTGATGAGGACGGAGAGGTCATCGTCTGGCATGGAGACACCGGCGAATCACTCGCCCAACCCATCAAAGCCCACTCCGATTGGATCTACTCACTGGACTTTTCTCCGGATGGCATGGTGCTGGCCACTGGTTCAGGGGACAAAACGACGAAGTTGTGGAACACCAAAACCTGGCAGCAAGAAGGAAATTTGAAGTATGGTGTGCGTAGTCCTGTCTACTGTGTTCGGTATTCGCCGTCTGGTGAACTTCTTGCCATCGCAACACACGGCATTAATATCAAAATTTATAATTCAGGCACAAGGGAATGTGTTGCATCTTTCAAGGGGCACAAATCATACAACTTCTCACTCGCGTGGACGCCCGATGGCACACGCCTTCTTTCAGGAGGCAATAATTCCGATCCTACAATACGGGAGTGGGATGCATCGACCTGGCAGCAGGTCGGTGATCCCTGGATGGGCCACGCTCACTGTATCAACACATTGGCTGTTGATCCTTCTGGCACGCTCGCCACTTCCGCATCTGATGACTCCCATGTCCGTCTCTGGCGGCTCTCAGATCAACAAACCATTGTTATCTTCAAGCACTCATCCTCGATAGCATGTGTGACTTTCTCCGTGGATGGCACACACATCCTCAGCGGAGGTAGTGATAACATGATCTCAGAGTGGGCTGTACCCAAGGATGCTTTGCCAGAGGATGCTCCGAGTCTCAAAGAACTGATGTCAGAGGTACTCTCCTGTTGATTCCCACCCCTTCGTCATCTCATCCCGCGCAAGGACACTTTACCAAACGATCCCCCAGACAATGAGGTGACAGACGACGTAAGTTGGCGTTGACTTCACCCTTCATCTTCTTCCGCATTAACTTTATTCCAAGTCTCGAGTCTCCGATTCCAAGGCATGTTTCCATCATTGACTGATAATGCAATTCGAGCATCCTTCATGCCGCAGATCCTCTCCATCAACACGACTGCACGCAATGCATGCATCACAGGGGATCTGTCTACCGCCGAACAGTTATTCACACAAGAGATCGACAGTGGACACTGATGCCAGCAACTACAACGCCTATGCCAACCGCTCATTCGTTATGGCACGCAAACTCCACTGGGACCACGCGCTGCAGGATGCAACCAAGGTGATATGCTGACCTATCGTGGTTCCTTTATGAATGGCTAACCTCGTAATGTAGTCCGTCGCCATTCAGCCCTCATTGACAGGCTACATCTCCAAGGGCATCGCTCTCTGTGGAAAAGGGCACGTCCGGGACGCAAGAACAGCATTTGATGTCGCGTCCATTTTTGCCAACCAAGATATTACTCATTTCCTTCTCTTGATCAAGGCATGTTAGATTTTTTTTTTTTGTGCTTCGTGTCTCAAATTGTGGTTTTCAGGCCATCGCTATTTTCAATGCAGACCAACACAAGGAGGCATTTATACTTTTGCAAGAGCTAGCTGTGGCTTGTCCGAATAACGATACTGCGTGTCACATGGTGGAGGTGAGTCCTTGATCAACCCCGTTTGTGCTTTGATATTGATCTTGCGGACTTCGCACATCAGGCATATTTACAGTTTGACCTCGGAAACAGTGCCGTGAATGAAGCGCGTCACAATGAGGCTGCTGACCACTTCACTGCTGCTGTCAACTCCAGCGCTCTCTCATCTACATCAACCATTCATCCAAACATTCTTTTCATGCCAAATTCCACGCTTTGCGCAGCTTTTTGGATGGGACCTACAGTCCTTGTGGCAAAATGTACACCAGAAATGGTGTGATGCACTCCTTCGAGCAAGTAGACTTGAAGATGCCCTAGAATCGTACCGACATATGATGGATAAAGCTGACGAAAATACAAGGGCCAACTGCCTTGACTGGTCCAACGGCAAGTCTAAAGTTCGTAATGTATGCAGGCTACAATCCTAACCTGCATTTCAATCAGCTTTCACACAAGAATGCAGCGCACTCTATTTTGCTGATGGAGATGCTGCCCTTGCTGCGGGTGAATTTGACAAAGCTATCTACTTATGCTCTATAGCGATGGACCTGAATTCTACGAGCCACATTATCTTTGAAACTCGCAGTAAGGCCAAGTTGGGCAAAGGTCTATGGGAGGATGCACTTCTTGATGTGCAAAAGGTACGATGTTAATTACTTGTTTCATAGCCCATATTCACTTGGGCGATGCATAGGTCATCGAACTCAGTCCTTCGTCTCACGTCGGATATGTGTTGAAGCATGCGGCGCTTCGTGGCGCACAACGCTATGACGAAGCCATTGGGGTCTTCGAAATCATGTTGTCCACATTGAACAATGCTCCCGAAGCGCATATACGAAGTAAGTCCCAGAACACTCGTGCATCAACTTAAAGATGCTTATATTGTTTTGCAGAGTTGCGGCAGCAGTATGTCTCTCCATCTCAAGCAGAAGATGCCATTCGAAGACTCGTGTGGATTGAACTCGAAAATGCCCCGCTTCGTCTTCTTAACACCTCCACGGGTCTCTTGTGCAACCGAGCGGCACAGATAAACTCCTTCAAAATGAGCCTAGAGTACAAGGAACTTCTGTCATTCACTACGACTCATTCAGACCTTCAAATGTCCCGCATCAAAGATGTGGTGGCGATGTTCTTCCGCTGCGTCCTGCTATCGCACAGGTGGGAAGAGACGGAGGTGCTGCTGCACGACGTCCAGGACAAAGTTGTATATGAGTTGAACGAACTTGGCGGCATCGTGAAATTGCAGTCGTTCTGCAACATTGCTCGTGATGCTGGGTATTCCTGGGCATGGATGGATACATGCTGCATCGACAAGAACAGCAATACAGAACTCCAAGAATCTATCAACTCCATGTTTGTCTGGTACCGCCACTCAGCGCTTACCATCGTCTACCTTTGCGATGTTCCTCCTTCATCGCAGTCCGGCGCACTGGCACGGAGCACTTGGAACGAGCGCGGTTGGACCTTTCAAGAATTCGTCGCACCCAAAGCTGTTGTCTTTTATCAAAAGGATTGGTCATTATATCTCGACGATCGCACTCCCAACCACAAAGAGTCCCCTGCAATCATGAAGGAGTTGGAAGATGCAATGGGGATCGATCGACAGGCCCTCGTTGCTTTCCGTCCAGGGATGCGCAGCGCCAGGCCATCAGGGAAACGTAATTCACTACAGAGTGCTACAGAGCGCTCTGTAGCATTCTGTAGCACAATCCAACCCACTGATGAGAGAGAGACTTCATTGGGCGTCGGCACGCATCACTACCTTGCAGGAAGACATCGCATACTCATTGTTCGGCATCTTCGGTGTCCACCTACCTGTAATCTATGGAGAGAAGAAACAAAACGCGCTCGGGCGGCTCTTGCAGGAGATTGTGGCTCGGTCGGGCGACATCACTGCCCTGGACTGGGTCGGACAACCATCCGAGTTCAATAGTTGCCTTCCAGCGGAGATTATCTCATATGCAGCCCCTCCATGTGCCCTACCATTTTTGTCTGAAGATGAGATTCAGAGAGCGGTCTCTTCGTTGCAAAACACTCAGGCAATGGCAGTGCAGCCCGCCTTGAAACTTCATACCCAGCTTGAAAAAATGAGCGCTCCTCGCTTCGCGAATTGCAGGCTCCATCTGCCTTGCATCGCATTTCGTGTCACGGAAGTCAGACGGAGGCGTGGTGAGGCCACTCATTTCACGTATGGAGTCAAATAAGATGGGCTTCGAGACCTGCTGATCACCACGGACGAGACACTAATTCAGTTCTCGCGTGCGAGACCCACTCAGCAGATGTTCTTTCTTGTCCGTCCATGGGATCGTCGTCTCCTCGAGCTGCCTGACTTTGGAGAGCGGCTTGACTTTGCAGATGAAAAAGAGAGCGTGGAGGGTTGGTCTGAGCCCGAGTCTCCGTTAGACGACTCTGAGGAGTTGCCCGGCGATTCGCCTGTAGAAGAGGAGCCAGTCCATTTGGAATCTCACTCGCGAGCGTTGCGATTGATGGTTCGCCTTGTACAGCCTTTCAGCGCATTTTTGCTGGCGCAGCAGCGCGTCGGAGAATTCAAGAGGATTGCGACGGACCATGATATCATTGCACAAGTCAGAGACGTGGCTTCTGCTCACGACATGATGGACATCGGGACACTAGAGATACTGTAGCTGTATGGGTTCTTTTGAGGACCAGACATTCTGGGCGGTTTTTCGTTTGTACCTTGACGTTATGGGCTGTCCTACAATATTGATGCCCTTTCATCCTCCACACTTACTGGCCTTGGTCCTCGGTTTTATGCTCGCAAAACATGATATCTATAGACACAGGGTGATTTCGTGACTTGGCGTCACCACGTCTTTCGGAGGGAGCACTGGTAACAGGTTCAACCGGCGGGTGAACAATGACGTGTCCCCTTCTGTCCAAAAAATGTACATTGGTGTACAAGGGGATTATAAACCTCCAAATTAACATGATGATAACTATCAGATCAGGACCCAAGGAACTTATTGGGCGAGTAGAACGTGGCCTACAAGGGAAGGACGAGAAGTCAGCATCTAATCAAGAACACGTCACGAAAGCCTAAACAATGCACTCACACCTCCGCGACCCCCCAGCGAGAACAGACAGCCACGTGTTATCGACTTCCTGGAACGTCTACTCTGTTTGGAAGGGAAAGACGACGCGCCGTAAAGAAGGACACGTGTTCTGCCATGATCGACAGAGTGAGAGCTCTTCTGCGCTGTTATTGAGCCCGGTTTAGTCCACGTACGTAGATGACAGGTCAAGCGTATAGAGACTGTAAAATGCACCGCGAAGGTGTGAAAGTGCCACTAGTAAGCCTTGCGACGGAAAAATACAATGATCAGTTCAAGTAGAAGTCTTCGGGTGCGCAAAACGAGAATGTCGAGACTGCCAACGAAAAGAAATAAAACTTGTTATGCCTGCAAAATGCAAAGTATACCTCAACGCAAGTTTCCCCCTCGACGACTCGACGATATTGAAACTCCTGGATAAATTTCACAGTAATGCCGATGCAACCAACACGGATGATAGGTCCAGATGGTAGAGAGGAATACTTGTCAGAGCCATTAGGGATAAATCCATATCAGTGATGTAGTCCTGTCTTATGAGTACAAGGGATCGTACGGGTCTTCCAGGTAAGATTCCAGCGGCTACGCGTGGCGAGCCGGAAAAAGGATGCGAGAGATGGGAGGGCTTGAGGGAGGGTGGCGATTTGGTCGTGATGGTCAGGAAGACAAAGGTGTTGTGCGGTGGGGGAATGAGTAAGACGGCTGTGGGTAAAGGGACCGATGTCGCTGAGAGAGATGCATCGGAGGGAGTGATAAAATGCATTGGTACCAGGGAATGTGAGAGAAGTTGAAGTGGGATATTTCTGCATGCATGGCAGGCTGAGATGTAGGTTTCTGAGTGAGGTTGGTTGCGAGGCCAATTGCTTGTGACAGATTGGAGACGGGCTACAGGCTGCAGCGTACTCTGATGTCCATCATATGTGTAATTTGCGGAGTCCGCTGGCAAGATGTGAATGCAGACGAATGGTTTGGCAGCAACGCAGTGTGTTGTGCAAGAATAATAGTCTCTAAGATGAAGATATTCGAACATAGTAGCCTTTCCACTATCCCCACTGCTGATATACGCACCCAATGGCTGCCAGAGCAGAGGTCGAAAGGCCACGGAAGATGCAAGAGTCTCGTTTGGTAAGAAATTACTCCAGGCCGAGTCTGTAGTAAGAACACTGTGCATCGTTGAGTTCAACACTCATCGTGGTCGTGTCCGTAGCACGTTGGGCTCACGTGCTTGTTGGCAAAAGAGTATCCAAAGATACATGAAAAGTCGGTAGAACTTTCAAGCTTCAAGCTTCAAGTTCGTTTAGACATCATATGTTCACCAGACGGATATTGATAGTGACGAACTCTAAAATTCTAAAACTCAATTTCAAACATAGGCTTATGTAATATTAGGGATTCCACCCTCTACCACAACTCGACCATATGGCTTTGTATTGACGCTGCACTGAGTTTGACTGGATGACGGATGGTTAGTTTTTTTGGGACGGAACAACTAAGTGATTTGTGAGAGTGCACTTGCACGTGAATGGGGGTGAACGAGAGAGGGGAACATTGGAGATGATGTCGAGAGAAGTGTGGGTTTGGACTACGAAGGCTTCGCCTTCGTAGTCGGTGGGGAAGGTCTGGCTTTGCCAGACCGCGGCCGTAGGCGCGATCTGGGAGGGTTTTTGAGCCCGGTGTTCGGAGTCAACGAGAAGTTGAGAACACGCCGAGCGCCGAGAGAAAACCAAACCTTCTGAGCGTGAAAAGGTTAGTCTCGAGTCGCGGGAAGAGGGAAGGAAGATCCGCGAAGAGGAAAAAGACGAGACCACACCAGAAGGAAGCGAGCGCGGCTCGACTACGGTCGAGTTCCTCTTCGAGGAACCCGAACTCAGACACAACACGAGACGTGGACGCGTGAATCGCACATGTTGCAGGAAATTAGTATAAGGTACAGGGAGTTGATGGTCATACACGAGATAATGCAGTATTTGGTAAGGAATGCGAACGTTGGAAATTATGCATGGTGGATTCTAAACGAGAAATTGCAAGGGGAGAATTGATAGCAGTGGAAATGAAGAGTGGGAGAATGGATTCAATTTGGCGCCAGTATTCTAGAAAGGCACGCGACTTCCAGCGGCCCTGTGTGGCAACGACGTCCGGATGGACCCCTTCTAATAGCAACTCCGTTGCCCCACCAATACGAAAGGCATGTCCTGGCATGCTGGGGTGTCCGGCGGCAACCCAGATCTCATTGCATCGCGCGAGAAACCAGGGTTTGGTCAATGGGGACCAGGAACCTTCCGCCGTCTCGAAAGAGAAAAGGGGGGCGTGTGATGGAATGTTGAGGTTGCTCTGAAGATGATGGACGAGGGCGTTGAGTGGACACGTGGAGTGTGTGCGTCCAGTCACACTGATAGCGGCACCCTCAGTATTGGTGGTTTTTGTCCAAGGGACGTGGAACGTGGTACGACGTACATTGTCAGTGTCAAGCACCGAGATGGGAAGAATGGAGCGTGAGACGTGTTTGACGGAGTCAAAGGCATTAGGGCCTGGAATGAGAAGTTCCCCAAGGCTGCGAAAGGCCTTAGGTGTGAGAGTGGGAAATGGGAGGGGGCATACGCACCGACAGCAAGACCAGAAGGCAACACATGCAGTAGCGAAGACTGCAATGTCGAACGAATTGTTCAGATCGAGGCCAAGGGCCAATTGCGAGAGAGCTGCCACGGTGACGGGTGGGCGCTTGGTACGTTTGGAACTGGGGGGAGTCAATTTGGATAGTCCTCTACGGATGTGTCGGAGGACATCAGACTCCCCCCCATGCCAATCCGCTCCGTTGACGGAGTGCCAGTAATGGAGACCTGCCATCCAGGAATTGGCTGCACTGCTGGAAACAGTGCTGGCCGCATTGGCAAGAAAGGCTGCAAGAAGTTCAGATGAGGCAGGCATGCGACTGGGTTCGGGAACGTTGTGGAGGTCACAGAATTGAGTGAAGCGAAGTAGCCCAGCGCCGTAGTTACTACGAGTGTCTTCGTCTAGAGATTGAATCATGACTAAAAATATCTTGAGGACAATGGAATTAGGGAACCGTTGGAGAAGGTCGTTTTGGAATTGTAGACCGTAGGGGGTGGTCCAGAGAAGAACACGTTCACTCGCAAGAACATGAGGACGATGGGGGGAAGGAGTAATAGTGGTATCTTTGCGGGGAGGACGTGGGACGCGAACACGACCGTCTGGGCGTATGACAGCTGTCTCCCGAATGCTGAGAAGAGACAGATCCAGGAGGCCTGCAGGAGTATCATTGGAGGTGACTGGGAAGTTCGACATTCGAGAGGAATGGGGAGAGCTCAGTTGGGAGGGTGATGCGAAAGGGAATGCGCTGTGAGAGAGGTGGCAGAATGTTGCGTGAAATGGGATCAGCAAGATTGGTGCTGGTATTGACGTATATAAGGGAGACCGAGAGGTTCGCGGATCTGAGGATCTGCTCGGATCGTCTAATGGACATGTTTGAAGCGAGATTAGAACATCAGCCTTTGTTGAAGGCACCGATGACGCCCTCATTGTCACTGCGGATGAGAATATCTGCATTGGAAATGCCGAATTGGGAGGAGATGCGAATTGCGAATTCGACTGCAATGGTTTCGAGCCAGCCGATATCATGGCCGGTGGGTGCGCGCCACCCTGTCACGCATGGACCACATGTCCCACAGTCCATTCCAAAGTATGCCAATACCAGATCCGGTCGAAGCATCAACCCAGATGTCATAGTCGCGGGTTGGGGGACGGGGAGTGAGTGAACGAGGAAGGTGTTCTGATATGAGTAGCTGGAGCCACCAACCCAGGTCGGATATGACAGCGGAGCGCATGAAGCGTGGGACAAATTCATTGGGGTAATCCGCAATCCAACGATATAGATTGGACAGGTAAGTGCGGCCGTGAAGGAAGACAAAGGCACAGTGAGTGAGTGTACCTGCGATCTTTTCAGCGTCGCGTTTGAAAACCTGTCGATTTCTGAAGGTGTCAAGGAAGATCTGGAGACGAGAGATATATTTGAGACGTTTGGATAAGGGAAGGGAGACGGAACGATTCGGAAAGTCAAATGTATAGCCCACGTAATCACGTACATCGCCAAAGTCGATGCCCTTGGTTGGATGCCAAGGTACGTTGATGGGGCCAATGTAGGCTTTGGCTGAGTGGAGATCGTAACGATAACGATAAGTGATACCATTGGAGGATCCAATGAAGGGACCGTTTGGATCAGGAACACGGACAATGAAGAAATCATCCACCCATTTCCAGGTGGGGCCGATGCCGGCATGCTCCCAAATGTCTTGGGTGGCATCAGCGACTTCGCCTTGTAGACCAGATGCTGAAGCAGCACCAAAAGGTAGGTTATGATCAAGGAAAAATTGATCATGATAACGTACCACGAGGTAACGTTTGTGATCAGGGAGGATAGGAATGGTACGATAGGCACCTTCGACGTCAAGGGAAGCGGCTTGAGTGCCTGGAGGAGCGGTGGCCACCTGGAGGGTGGGGAATGAGTAAGGAGACTCAAGGAGGAAGGAGAAAGCCCCAATAGGGGTTGCTCGGAGGCAAGATGGAAAGAGGAAGCCTCAGAGGCTTTATGGGGGAGGTGCGTAGGCTGCCCCTAGCATGTGAACTCCTCAGCAGTCAGTGACCGCGAGGTCGTAGGCGAGATAGGGTAGCGGACGGGAAAACGTGGAAATGAAAAATAATGCAGGAGGCATGAGGAGACTTACGAAATCGGCAACCAATTGGGCTGTGCCCCATCGAGTAGGGAAGTCCTTGGCGTCAATTTCGTCGTTGATGGAATGCCCAGAGGGGCCTTTGAAGGAGAGATTGCGACAGACCCGGAATTTTTTCGGAAGTCCAGGGCCTTCATCTTTGACTGCCATTTGCAAGGGAGAGGAACGGAAGGGGCCAATCTTGGCCTCTAGGGCCTGCTGCGAAAAGGGACCTGAGAAACGACCAAGAGTGAGCTCGGTGTTAATGTAATCTTGAATTAGTTGATCGTGTTCGAGTGCGCTGGGTAAATTAGGAGGAGCGTAGGTGGTTGCAATGGGATTAAGCTCCCCGAGAGGGAAACCGTGTCTAATTTTGTCGGGGAGCTGCGGATATTGATCAAGAAGATTAGCGTTTCGAAGAAAGAGTTCGAGTTGGTCCGCGCAGTAAGGCGTGAGGACTTTAGAGAAATCGGTGTCCGAGTCATATGCAGTGGGAACGATGCGAAGGTTGTCTAGAAATACATGACGAGGAGGAGGAGATAAAGAAATGGGGTCCATGTCCCACGTAGAGTATGGGATAGAGTTAGGATCTGTTGTCCAGGCATTTTCGGCTGCAGGCACCATGATCTTGGGAGCCACACAGGGAGCATGCGTGAATTTCACCCCCTCGGTGAGTGCGTCTGGTACAGGCTCGTTTCCCGTTGCAATAGATGTTGAAGTCGACACAGTATTTGGTGTCTGGGGAGGAGCGGGAGGTGATCTGTTTGTTGACGACCTTCGAGTGTGGTGTCGAACCCGACGGCGTTGAGTTGGAGGTACAGTTGGGAAAGGTATGACCGAGGTTTCCACAGCAGAGGCAGATGGGGGGAAGACGGTCGCCGTCCGGCTTTGAGGAACCCCGAAAGGACTGGTCTGCACTGGGTGGCTTCCGTGCATTGGAGTCACGGGCATAAGGCTCGTAACGGTGGGCCCTCGAGGCTGCTTCGCGAACCTCTTTGAGACACGCCTCTCTAAGAACACGAGTTTTAATACTCTCAAACTGACGGTGGTACTTAGCTTCATCAAGGGGCTGTGGGTCCGCCGTGTATGATGCTCGTTGGGCCATGTCGAAGGCCAAGATGGCCGACCAATGGTCTTCGAAATCAGGGTGCTGGCGTAAGTCCTTGTGGTGACGTGCCCATCGATCATGAACTTCCGGAGAAGCATAATCTGAAAGCAGCTTGAGAAAGCGTGCCCAGGCTTCGTGCCATTCCCCAATGGAGATGGAGGATTCTGCAGGAAACTGGGATACGTCGAGGATATGACATTTCGTAGGTGCGGAATTACGATGGGAGGTATAGTGCGTGACGAATTTGAGTGTCGACGGTTCTAAGAATAGACGAGTAGTAATTTTCGTGGTTAGGATGGAAAGGGGGATGTGTTGGTGGCACCTGGCCAGTTCTACTATGTATGTGTGTACGCCGTATGTATCTGAGATGGACGTCGAGGACACGCGTTCGTTGTTGACATCAAAAAGAAGAGAAGGGGGCGTGTTATTATTAGTAAAAGGGACCAAAGCGGATGAAGAAGAAGAGGCGGCAGTATTAATAGTAGGGGTAGGGGTAGAAGCAGAAGTAGGGTTAAAAATAGAATCGTGTATCTTGGCGAGCTTGGTGGGGGATAGATTGGCGAGAGCCGCAATCATGGCACTAGTGTCCGTGGTGGCGGGGTTGGTTAGTCTCGAGTCGCGGGAAGAGGGAAGGAAGATCCGCGAAGAGGAAAAAGACGAGACCACACCAAAACACGCTGGTGTATCGACAGAGAAAGGGAGGTGGGTGGGTGGACAAAAGACTCGTGCTGGGAAATGGGGAAGATGAGGGCACGAGGCAAAAAGGATCTGGTGATCTTTTTGGAGATTGCGCACTTATATGTCAGTGCGCACGGACTTGATCTATGCAAGTGCAAGAGGTGTCAAAGGCACGTGTGCTTACAAAGCCCTAGCTCAACGTATCGTTGGCTCGCGGGCTCGCCTACTCGTTGAGCGTCCATCATGATGGTGGCATCATCAATCTTACAACACATGGATTTAAGGAGAGGTGAGTAATGTGTCCCTTCTTTCAAACAGTAAGTTTACCCTTCATAGGTTCCACTACAGGAGATCGGAGCAGATGTACGAGGTTAGGCCCGTGTTTCAAAGTCCCGATTTTCCTTGTGTGATCGCGCGCGCTTGGTGGGCATTGTCGTGTCGATATATTCCTATTGCTTGTTTACTGCAGTTGCATTTGCACCTCACCGTATCTACTTAACTCCCCACATCGGCTTCCCACGCAACGCGTAAATCAGCTCACTACGTAGTACGATCCCCAAACTCGTCAGCGGCATCGCTCGCACGATGAGGCTTAATGTCTACCCTCATCTCATGTCAGGGATGCATGGTATGTATTCCGTGGGGCGTTGGTGCGGTGGGATGTTTGATATCACCATTTGTGAGTCACCTTTTGTCCATCCACGTTCTCACTTTTTTTTGGTAAGACTTCAAATTTCATCGGCCACCATATCCAAGCGCTTTAACAAATTGTGTAGTTGATTGTCTCTCTGCAGATATACATCTGTCTTATGTTCCCATGCTACGGTCAACCTCTTACAACGAATGCGTTCAGCACCCACCTACTACTTGACGTCAACAAACAAGGACCGTTCACTTTTGTGTGCACTTCTGCTAAGTTCAACAGGGGAAGAGGGTATGAAACGGTGGTTCGGGATGAGAGTGAGGCGAGTGATATCTATTACCTGTCCAACGCCGATTTTGTTAACTCTCTCTCATAGACTCGCAGCTTGTCAACTCCCGCCATTCTCCCTAGAACATCCCTCAGCCCAATTGTTCATCGAGCACGCAGCGCCATGCGAAGCCGAGATCAAACAGTGGCTCAGTACCTTGATACACTCGACGCATATACTCACTATGGGGCTTTACCTCCCACCTTTGCGGCCATATTCGTCCTCGCCAAATCTAATGTGAATCATTAAATAAACTAGCCTGTAGATGTATCAAGCATGCGTAGGAGCACTCACAGCCGTGCACTGACTCGCCAGAGCTGGACAACACCTTGTCGAGTTTGCATGTGCATGGCCTGATTTGGTGTGGAGGGACGGGCTTGCATTCAAGTGGGATATTTTTGTCCCATCCCTTATGGTTCTAATTCTGTGCTAGGTTTTGACCTATTTGGAAGTGTCGTTTGACGCTCGAGTCGTCAGGGCTCTCCGCGACTCGTATGCTGTGTTCACGGGGGTTGCTAAGATGGCCCTTGCGTCGCTGGTGGGATTTGGGATGATGGGGCTGTTGTTTGGATTGGGGGCAGTCATGGCAAGGAAATTCCAAGCTTATACAAATTGCGCTGAATATAGTCATGGTTAACGAAGGCTACTCTTCGACTACTTTGAAACATATGTTTCTGATCCCCAGACTCCTCTTTACGGCCTATTCATCATGAAACCGTCACCGTCTCCTCCTAGGTCTGACTCGCTGGGTCGATCATCGACTTCGAGATGACGAGATGGCGTGTCGGTGACGATTGCAGGGAAGGATAAACCATCCATGAACCGAATGGCGCTATCAGTGTCTTGGAGATCAGCTTTGATGAGAGTGTACTAACATTTTGCGATGTTAGATACAATGCGCCTTGAAAGCACTCCGTCGCAGGACTAGTAGTGGTTTGGGATGCTAGAAGCGAAAGGCGAGGCATTTCAGTCACAATGTGTATCCAAAGCACACGCACATCGGGAGTTGGAAGGATGACCAGAGTGATGGTACCTTGTGCTAAATGGATGCCGGTTTCGTGAGAGAAGATGAACAAGGCAGTGACATATGCGAGATACTGGCGTTCAGACATGTGCCGGAAGTAGCAGTTCAACATGAAACAGGACACGGTTCAGGTAGCGTGCAGAATAGATATCGATTGCCTTCGCAACACTGATCGGCATATCCGACAGCGCTAGCCTGGCTGCCTCAGATCCTGTGCATCGACGAGCCGGCAACACAGCATAAACAAATACTCGGCAAGCGTTAACAACCATTCGTGACCCGACCGCGGGTTTGAAAATACACTTTCTCTCGAAATTAGAGAAAGACGTTCACAATCCATCCAAAGTTCACCTCGACGCCCGGCATCAATGTAAGAAGTTGCACTCCTCTGCGCGGCGATCAGCGCTGTCCAGGAACACTCGTAATATTTCACTTTATCGCTACAGGTGTTACGCGGCCGCCTCATTGCGCGCGCTTTGACACCGCCTCTTCACTTGATCTTTACAGTTTCTTTGATCCTCTCGCATGCGATTACCATGGCACTTGAGCCACCTAGACTCGTATTTAGGATGCCATGTATCTCATATTCACCATCGAAATCTACTCATTTTCCGATTCAACATAACCGGTCCGACGCGCTTCAAAGTCCCTTGCTCTATATCTCGCAGCGATCACCTTTTCCCCTTCGAATTCACTTAAAGCCTTACATACATCAACCTGCGGTAAAATGTCGAAGCTCATTCCAAGCACTACACCCTTGCGAGAGTTTATAGGTCATGAAAAAGGCGTCAAGGCATTCGTAGTTTTCCCCGACAAACGACGAATGGTCACGGGCTCAGTACGACAATACGCTTCATCTGTGGGACTTGAAGACAGGTGTTGTGTTGAAGAAGATGGTGGGGCATCGCGGTGAGGTGTTTGGATTGGCAGTATCACGAGATGGGCAATTGATAGCAAGCGGTGATGAGAACGGAGAGCTCATTGTCTGGCATGGAGAAACTGGGAAATCTCTCACCCAACCCATCAAAGCCCACTCCTATGGGATCCGCTCACTGGACTTTTCTCCCGATGGAACAGTGCTGGCCACTGGTTCATACGACTTTGAGACAAAGTTGTGGTGCACCAAAACATGGAAGGAGCAAGGTGACCCAATCGAGTGTAGTTATGTCTACTGCGTTCGATTTTCGCCGTCTGGCGAATTTCTTGCCATTGCAACAAACGCCAATATCGAAGTTTATAATACAGGCACCAGAGAATGTGTCATATCTTTGGAAGTTGAACTCACCGTCTCACTCGTTTGGACGCCCGATGGCACACGCCTTCTCAGTGGAGCCAATTCGGAAAATCCTACCATATGTGAATGGGATACATCGACCTGGAAGCAGGTTGGAGATCCTTGGACAGGCCATACTAGTCGTATCTATGCCATCGCCATCAACCCTAGTGGCACACTTGTCGCTTCCGCGTCTAATGACCATGATGTCCGCCTCTGGCGGCTCTCAGATCGACAAACCATCACCATCTTCCAGCACTCGTCCCCAACAGAATGTGTCACTTTCTCTATCAACGGCAAGAACATCCTCAGTGGAGGTCCCGATAGGACGATCTCAGAGTGGGCAGTACCCAACGACGTAAACTCAAAGGTATGCTTCTTTGCTTCATTCGTATAACGCAATTCGAGCATGCTCCGTGCAGGTCCTAGCCATCACAACAGCCCGCGATGCATCCATAGATGGGGACTTGTCTATCGCTGAAGAGTTACTCATGCAAGATATCAACACCGATGTTAACAACCATACTTCTTATGCACATCGCTCGTTTGTGATGGCGCGAAAACACGACTGGGACAACGCCCTTCAGGATGCAATCAAGGTGAGATATACCGACCGATCATGCCCCAATTACTAAAGGCTAACTTGATGGTGATACAGTCCATCAAAATTCGGCCATCATTGATAGGCTATATCTCTAAAGGTATTGCTTTCTGTGGAAAAGGCCATGTCCGGGACGCAAGGGCGGCATTTAATGTTGCAGTCATGTACACGGACCAAGATTCACAAATCATTCATTTTCTCCTCTTGATCGAGGTATGTTACATTTGTCTTGCATATACTCTGCTTCATTCCGTATTTCAGGCCATCTCCCTCTTCAATGCAGATCAACATGAGGAGGCAAACCTGCTCATCGAAGAGCTTGCCGTCGGTTGTCCGAATCATGATACTCTCGCGTGTCATGTCGTAAAAGTATGTACCATGCAGCTAGGCTTGGCCATTGACACTGATCTTTACGACTTTCCACATTAGGCATATTTAAGTGTTCAGCTCGGAATCAATGCCCTGGATGGTGCACATCACGATGAAGCCACTGGCCACTTTGCTGCCGCTGTCAATGCCTGCGCCTTCTCATCAAGATGGCCCATTCATGAAATATACGAGGATTTGGTCGTGGTGCGTCAAGATGATGCACAATGCTTTTCATAACTGAGTGCCTCGTCCAGCTCTTCGGCTGGGATCTCAAGTCCTTGTGGCTGACCGCACACCAGAATCAATGTGACGCGCTCCTTCGGGCAGGTAAACTTCAAGATGCCGTGAAATCATACCAATATATGATGGATATAAGTGACCAATATACAAGGGCCAATTGCCTTGACTGGTCCAACGGCAAGTCTAGAGTCCGTAATGCCATGCAGGCTACAATACTCACCCGCATCTTACTCAGCTTTCAAGCAAGAATGTGGCGCGCTTTGTGCTGCCAATGGAAATGTCGCCTTCATTGCAAATGATTATGACAGGGCTATCAACTTATACTCAGCTGCGATCGACCTGAATTCTACATCTGATGCCATCTTTGCAAAGCGGAGCATAGTCAGGTCGGAAAAAATGCTGTGGGATGATGCTCTTCTCGATGCACAAAAGGTAGCATGACATCTACTAGGGCTGCTTTGTAGTCAATGCTCACTTTGGCGACGCACAGGCTATTGAACTCAATCCTTCGTCTCATGTCGGATACCAGTCGAAGCACACAGCGCTTCGTGGCGCACAACGCTACGATGAAGCCATCGAGACCTTCAAAACCATGTTGTCCAAGCTAGATGACGCTCCTGAAGCGCAGATACGAAGTAAGAGCTCAGAGCACCCGTGCATACATACTCGAAGATGCTAATCTCGTTCGGCAGAGTTGCGTCAGCAGTATGTCTCCCCATCCGAAGCAGAAGACACTATTCAAAACGCTGTGCGGATGGAACTCGAAAACGCCCCCCTTCGTCTACTTAACACCTCCACGGGTCTTTTGTGCGACCGAGCAGCACAAATCAATTTCTTCAAAATGAGTGCAGAGTACAAGGAGCTGCTCTCATTCACAACGAGCCATTTAGATCTCGAAACGGAGCGCATCGGAAAAGTGGTGGCGAAGTTTTTCCCCCGTGTCCTGCTGTCACACAGGTGGGAAGAGGCGGAAGTGCTACTGTACGACATCCAGGACAAGGTGGTATACGAGTTGAAAGAGCCCGATGGCATTGTGAAATTGCAGTCGTTCTGCAAAATCGCTCGTGATGCGGGGTATTGCTGGGCATGGATGGATACATGCTGTATCGACAAGAGTAACAATGTCGAGCTCCAACAATCGATCAACTCCATGTTCCTCTGGTACCACCACTCAGCTCTTACCATCGTCTACCTATGTGATGTCCCTCCTTCATCGCAGCCTGGCGCACTGGCGAGGAGTGCTTGGAACAAGCGTGGATGGACCTTTCAAGAATTCGTCGCTCCCAAAGCTGTTATATTTTATCAGAAGGATTGGTCATTGTATCTCGATGATCGCTCACCCAACCACAAAAAGTCCCCTGCAATCATGAAGGAGTTGGAGGATGCAATGGGCATTGATCGACAGGCCCTCGTTGCTTTCCGTCCAGGGATGCGCGGCGCCAGAGAGAGACTTCAATGGGCGTCGGCACGCATCACTACCTTGCAGGAAGACATCGCGTACTCATTGTTTGGGATCTTCGGCGTCCGTCTGCCTGTAGATTACGGCGAAAACAAGCAAAACGCGCTCGGGCGGCTCTTGCAGGTGATCGTGGCTCGGTCGGGCGACATCACTGCCCTGGATTGGGTTGGACAATCATCCGAGTTCAATAGTTGTCTTCCAGCGGACATCACCTCATATGCAGCCTCACCACACGCCCTACAATCTTTGTCTGAAGATGAGATTCAAACGAGAGTCTCTTCGTTGCGAGACACCGTGGCTGCGGATCTGGCGTTAAAATCATACAACCAGCTTGTGCAGCTGAAAGCTCCTCGCTTCGCCAACTGCAGACTGCATCTGCCTTGCATTGCGTTCCGTGTCACGGAAGTCAGACGCAAACAGGATACTTACTTCACGTATGAAGTCAAGGCAGCCGGGCTTCACGACCTGCTGATCACCACCGGAGATAAACTGAATCCGTTTTTGCAGGCAAGGCCCACTCCAAATCGACAGACACTATTGCTTGTCCGTCCATGGGATCATCGTCTCCTCGGCTTGCCTGACTTTGCAGAGCAGTCTGCTATTGTAGATGATGCGGAGAGCTCGGAAGATTTGTTCGAGCCCAAGTCTCCGTTAGGTGACTCTGACGAGTTGCCCGGCGGTGAGCCTGTAGAAGAAGAGCCTCACTCACGAGCCTTGCGATTGATGGTTCGCCTTGGACAGCCTTTCGGCGCATTTTTGGTAGCGCAGCAGCGTGTTGGAGAATACAAGAGGATCGCATCGGACCATAACATCATTGCACAAGTCCAAGACATAGCTTCCATTGAAAACATAGACGTCAGTACCATAGAAATACTGTAGCTGTATTTATGTAAAGACCAGGCAGTTCTGAGTAGTATTCATGTGTGTCAGGCACCCCTTCTCAGCACCTTCATCTTCCTCACGCCTACCTGTGTGGGTGGGAAGGCGAGTACCAAATTGCTCGCTCAGTCCTCGCGGTTCGTGCAAGATCACAAAGACACTCACTGAAACCCTGAATTTGGGTTAGAGGCATAGCTACACAGCAACCACAGGCACTACAAATTTTTTTGTGAAGGCTCCAGTGCAGTATAACACAACCTCAGCCCATGTAAAAATTAGTGTAATATGATTAAAAACATGTACATAATTGGATAGTATACTAACATTTAAGTTTCATGAAGAACTTATGTGCTGTATTGCATTGTACAGCCCTGTGCAGCGCTGTACAGTGGGGGACTTCACTGTGACCACTGTGACAAGTTTGTCGTTGTGTGGCGCTGTGTGGCGCTGTGCAGCGCTGTATAGGAGGGGACCTAATCAGGGTGTTTTACTGATGGAATTGACTCTCAAGCACAAGTGTAGGAGTTGATCGGAGTGGCGGTAATACCGTGGGCTAAATGCATGACTTGCGCACTGGCCTTGTATCCTGGGCGTCTGTGGGGACGCGAGGCGGGTAAAAGCGATGAAGCAGGATAAAACGCATAATACACGCGCCTCTGCACTTCAGAGCAAGACACCCACAATCCCTCCAAAGTCCACCTCGACCGCCCTCAACACCATCAACTTCCAAATAATGTCGAAGCTCATTCTAAATACCACACCCCTTCGAACTTTTGAAGGTCACGAGGCCGCCGTAAAGAAAGTTGCAGTTCTTCCTGATAGAAGACGAATAGTCACTGGCTCAGAGGACAACACAGTTCGTCTATGGGATTTGAAGACAGGTACAACGTTGAAGAAGATGGAGGGGCATATCAGTGGGGTGTGGGGATTAGCAGTATCACAATATGGGCAATTGATAGCAAGCGGCGATGAGAACGGAGAGCTCATTACCTGGCATGGAGAAAGTGGCGAACCCCTCACCCAATTTATCAAAGGTCACTCCCAAGAAATCTACTCGCTGGACTTTTCTCCGGATGGAACAGTGCTGGCCACTGGTTCAGGAGACAGCATAACGAAGCTTTGGAACACGACAACTTGGCAGTTACAAGCAGATCCTATAAAATGTAGTGGTGATGTTCGTTGTGTTCGGTATTCGCCGTCTGGAGAACTTCTTGCCATTGCAACTGACAGTAATATCAAAATTTATAATCCAGACACAAGGAGACGCATCGCAACCCTCAAGGGTCACACATCATTCAATGTGACACTCGCGTGGACGCCCGACGGCACTCGCCTTCTCACTGGGGGGAATAGTTATGATCCTACCATACGTGAATGGGATACATTCACCTGGCAGCAGGTTGGTAATCCCTGGACGGGGCACACTGGCCGTATCAATGCCATTGCTGTTAATCCTGCAGGCACGCTCGCCGCTTCCGCATCTAGTGACAGTCATGTCCGTCTTTGGCGATTCTCAGATCAACGAACCATCGTCATCTTCCAATATTCATCCATCCCGGAATGTGTCACGTTCTCCGTGGACGGCAAGCACATCATCAGCGGAGGTAGTGATAATATGATCTCAGAGTGGGCAGTACCTAACGACGCTAATTCAAAGGTATGTTTTCATTCTTGACTGGTATAACGCACTTTGTGCATGTTTTGTGCAGATCCTGGCCATCACAACAGCCCGCAATGCGTGTATAACTGGGGACTTGTCTAGCGCTGTAGAACTACTCACGCAAGAGATCTACACTGATCCCGACAACTATACTTCCTACGCCAATCGGTCATTCGTTCTTGCCCGAAGACACGACTGGGACTGTGCCCTTCAGGATGCAATCGAGGTGAGATATACTGATCGATTATGCCCCCTTATGAAAGCCTAATTTGAGGGCAACGTAGTCCATCAGCATTCAGCCCTCGTTGATAGGCTATATCTCTAAGGGCATTTCCCTCTGTGGAAAAGGCCAAGTCCGGGACGCGAGGGTAGCATTTGACGTCGCATTCATGTTCACGAACCAAGATTCGCCAACCATTCATTTTCTTATTTTGATCAAGGTAGGTTAAAATTGCCCCGTATACCACTGGCTTCATTGCTTATTTCAGGCCATCGCTCTCTTCAATGCGGATCAACATGACGAGGCAATGCTGCTCATCAAAGAGCTCGCTGCTGCCTGTCCCATTGCAGATACTCTTGCATGCTGTGTCGTGGAAGTAAGTGTCATTTAGTTATGCTTGGTCACTGGCACTGATCTTTGCCACTCTCATATTAGGCATATCTACATGTTCAGCTGGGAATCAAAGCCTTAGATGGCGCACATCATGACGACGCAGCTGACCACTTCACTGACGCAGTCAACTTCAGTGCTTTCTCATCAAAATTCATTCATGAAATATACGAGGAGTTGGTGATGGTGTGTTAAACATGATTGATCTAAAATGCCTTTTATAACTGCCTGTTTTGTCCAGCTCTTCGGATGGGACCTGAAGTCATTGTGGCAAAAGGCACACCAGAAACGATGTGATGCACTCCTTCGGGCAGGTAGACTTCAATATTCCGTAAAATCATACCAATACATGATGGATATGAGTGATGAAAATACAAAGGCCAACTGCCTTGACTGGTCCAACGGCAAGTCTGGATTCTATAATGTGACGCGGACTATAATCCTTACTCGCATCTCACTCAGCTTTTAAGCAAGAATGTGGCGCGCTCTGTATTGCGAACGGAGATGCCGCCCTCACTGCGAGTAATTTTGACAGGGCTATTGACCTATACTCTGCAGCTATTGACCTGAATTGTGTGTCTGATGCCGTCTTTGCAAATCGTAGTAAGGCCAGGTTGGGACAAATGCTATGGATGGAAGCACTTCTCGATGCGGAGAAGGTGTGATGTCATTTATCGTTTCATAACCAAAGCTCATTATGGCAATGCATAGGTCATCGAACTAGACTCTTTATCTTATCTTGGATACAAGTTGAAGCACGCAGCGCTTCATGGTGCACGACGCTACGATGAAGGCATCGAGGCCTTCAAGATCATGTTGTCCAAGCTGGATGATGCTCCCGAAGTGCATATACGAGGTAAGCCCCACAACGCTCGTGCGTCAGCTCGAAGATGCTCATCTCATTCTGCAGAGCTGCGTCGGCAATATCTTTCTCCATCCGAAGCTGGAGATGCTATTCAAAAAGCCGTGTGGATTGAACTCGAAAATACCCCGCTTCGTCTACTTAACACCTCCACGGGTCTTCTATGCAATCGAGCGGCACAGATAAACGCCTTCAAAACGAGTCTAGAGTACAAGGAACTTCTCTCATTCACAACGACTCATTCAGACTTCCAAACGGGGCGCATCAAAGAAGTGGTGGCGATGTACTTCCGCTGCGTCCTACTATCACACAGGTGGGAAGAGACGGAGGTGCTGCTGCACGACATCCAGGACAAAGTTGTATACGAGTTGAATGAAGTTGGCGGCATCATGAAATTGCAGTCATTCTGCAAAATAGCTCGTGATGCCGGGTATTTCTGGGCATGGATGGATACATGCTGCATCGACAAGAACAGCAATACCGAGCTCCAAGAATCGATCAACTCCATGTTTGTCTGGTACCGCCACTCAGCTCTTACCGTTGTCTACCTATGCGATGTTCCTCCTTCATCACAGCCCGGTGCACTGGCGAGGAGTGCTTGGAACGAGCGAGGATGGACCTTTCAAGAATTCGTCGCTCCCGAAGTCGTTATTTTTTATCAACAGGATTGGTCATTGTATCTCGGCGATCGCTCTTCCAACCACAAAGAGTCCCCTGCAATCATGAAGGAGTTGGAGGATGCGACGGGCATAGATGCACGAGCCCTGGTGACCTTCCGTCCAGAAATGAGCGGCGCCCGAGAGAAGCTGCAGTGGGCATCGAAACGTGTTACCACACGTCAGGAAGACATTGCATACTCACTATTTGGCATCTTCGGCATCACCCTGCCTGTCATTTATGGCGAGAAGAAGCAAAATGCGCTCGGGCGGCTCTTGCAGGAGATTGTGGCTCGGTCGGGCGATATCACTGCCCTGGACTGGGCCGGACAACCATCCACGTTCAATAGTTGCCTTCCAGCCAGCATCGCCTCATACGCAGCTCCTCCGTGCGCCCTGCCATTCTTGTCTGGAGATGAAATTCAGACCGCGGTCTCTTTGCTGCGAAAAAATGCCGTAGTTGTTAATTTGGCTTCAAAGATCCATGACCAACTTGATAACATGAGCGCTGCTCGTTTCGCGAACTGCAGACTGCATCTGCCTTGCATCACATTCCGTGTCACAGAAGTTAGTTTGAATGATGGTCTATCCCAGGAGGCTCCTTTCACCTATGAAGTCAAGGCAGATGGGCTCCGTGACCTGCTGATCACCACCACAGAGCCCCTGGTTCAGTCGCCGGAAATGCCTACTCAGCGGACATTCTTGCTTGTCCGTCCTTGGAATCGGTATCTGCTCCACCTACCTGATCCTGACTTTGGAGACGATACGGAAAGCGAGGATGATTATCAATCTGCACTCGAGTCGCCGTTAGACAAATCGACAGGCACTTCTCCAGTAGAGCAGGAGCTCGTTCACTCAGAATCTCACTCACAAGCACTGCGTTTGATCGTTCGCCTTGGACAGCCTTTCGGCGCATTTCTGCTGGCGCGGCAGCGTGGCGGAGAATACAAGAGGATCGCGTCGGATTATGATATCATTGCACAGGTCAAAGATGTGGCTTCTGTCCATGACTTGATGGACATCAGGACCATAGAAATACTGTAGTTATATATATTCTTTTTTAATATTAGGGATCTCTGAACGGTTTCCATTACTGTAATGATGATACTCATGCATGCATTTGTAATTGAACTATAAGTAGTTTCCCTCCAAAGCAGACGATGGAGATCTATTTGCACTACTTCCCCTTCCTACACCACTAGATGAATGCCCCTTTATTGCAACCTTCGTCCTCAGAGGTTCTTCGTGAGTGCGACCAGCGACAAGTTAACATAATAATTCGAATTTTGGCTCCTGCAGGTAAATATGCCCCTTTCATCCCTCAACACTGCATTGGCACGAGGGATTATAAACCACCAAAACACCATAGATTATCATGATTATGTATATCAGATCAGGACCCAAGGAACTTCTTGGACGAGTAGAACGCGGGCTACAACGTAAGCATGAGAAATCAGCATCCAATCATTAAAAAAACATCACGAAAGCCTAAAAGATGCACTCACCCGCCTTCGCGACCCCCCAGCAAGAACAGACACCCACATGTTATCGTCTTCCTGGAACGCCCACTCTGTTTGGGAGGGAAAGACGACACGTCGTAGAGAGGGACACGCGTTCTGCCATGATCGACAGAGTGAGAGTTCTTCTGCGCTGTTACTGAGCCCGGTGTAGTCCACGTGGGTAGGCGAGAGATCAAGCGTAGCGAGACGGTGAAATGCGCCGAGGAGGTGTGAAAGCGCTGCTAGTAAACCCTGTCACGGAAATTATGAGTCTTCAAGTTTCGCAAAACGAGAATGCCCCCCAAAAATAAAATAAAATAAAATAATAAGAAAGTAGACTCACGATACCTGCAAAATGCAAAGTATGCCTCAAAGCAAGCTTCACCTTCAACGACTCGACCGTATTAAGATTTCTGGATAAATTTCGCAGTAATGTCGGTGTAACTAACATGGATGACAAATCGAGGTGGCGGAGAGGAATGCTTGTCAGGGCCATTCGGGATAGATCTAGATCAGTGATGTAGTCTTGTCCTATGAGTACGAGGGATTGTACGGGTCTGCCGGGTAAGATTGCAGCTGCTACGCGTGGCGAGCCGGAGAAGGATGTGAGAGATGGGAGGGCTTGAGGGAGGAGGGCGATCGGGTCGTGATAGTCTGGAAGACGGAGATGTCGTGCGGCGGGGAGGATGTTGAGAAAGTGGGTGAGACGGTTGTGGGTAAAGGGGCCGATGCCGCTGAGAGAGACGCGTCGGAGGGAGTGATAGTGTACATCAGTGGCTGGGAATATGAGAGGAGTTAAGGTGGGATGTTCCGGCAGACTTGGCAGGCCGAGATGCAGGTCTAGGGACTCGAGGTTGCTTGCGAGGCCGATTGTTCGTGATAGATTGGAGAGGACGGTAGTCAAAGTGTGGCTCGTAGTGTGCACCGTGCTCTGATTTCCATCGGATGTGGAATTTGTGGAGTCCGCTAGCAAGATGTGAATGCAGACGAATGGTCTGGCAGCAACGGAGCGTGCTGTATGGGAATGGAGATGAGGCAGAGAGGGTCTCTGAGATGAAGATGTTTGAATACAGCAGCCATTCTGCTACTCCCCTCCACTGGCGCGATACACGCGCAACAGCTGCTAGGACAGAAGGCGAAAGATCGCGAAAGACGGCAGCAAGAGTCTCGTTTGGTAGGAAAGTACTCCAGGCCGAGTCTACAGTTAAACATTGAGCGTCGTTTAGCTCAACACCCATCATGGTCGCGTCCATAACACGTTGTAGGTAGGCTCGCTCATTGGGAAAAGAGCATCCAAAGATACACCACAAGTCGGTAAAACCACGGACATACTGATCGTCAGTGCAAGATCAAGCAAGGGGCGACTTTGGACTGACAGCGACGGATGATCCGAGCCACGTGCAGATGACCTCAATTTCCAACATTTACTTAGCCAGAATGAAAGAAATAAAATTACAAGTACTGATACAGTATAAATAACAGGATAAGATCGAAAAATGACTATGCACCGAAACCGTACAGAGTACGCCCTGACCGCTTGAGTGCGTAGACGACGTCAAGGGCGGTGACAGTTTTCCGCTTTGCGTGCTCAGTGTATGTTACCGAGTCACGGATGACCTGGGAGGCGTGAGTATGTGTATGAGGTTTCGTCAATATGCCCACGCACATTTTCAAGGAAGATCTTGAGAACACCACGGGTCTCCTCGTAGATGAGACCGGAGATACGCTTGACACCACCACGACGGGCGAGACGACGAATAGCAGGCTTTGTTATGCCTAGGCA
This sequence comes from Suillus lakei, assembly GCA_016628065.1. Classification (NCBI taxonomy): domain Eukaryota; kingdom Fungi; phylum Basidiomycota; class Agaricomycetes; order Boletales; family Suillaceae; genus Suillus; species Suillus lakei. The sequence continues at coordinate 123,990 of JABBWA010000079.1, read as the reverse complement.
CGCCAGTTAAATAAAGGACAAGCCAAGAAACGGCGAATGACTTACCCTGAATGTTGTCACGAAGAATCTTACGATGACGCTTGGCACCACCCTTTCCAAGACCCTTCAAGACGTATAAGACCGCAAGCAAAACAAGGTGTTGTGATACGAAACTTACCTTGCCACCCTTTCCACGGCCAGACATTGTGTTGAGTTAAAAGTAAAGTGTAATGGAGCGCGTGAGCGTGTTGTGTTTGCGAGGCGGCAAGTGAGAAGATACAACGCCAAAATAAGCCATGGCTGCTTTTATACCATCGGCAGGTGGCTGTGCTGAATAACCGTATCTGGTTTGTTGATTGAGTGACTTGGCCCTGCACGTGACCGCGCGACGCGCCTGTATATAGGGTCACCCCCATTCGGAGACATACGTTCATTCACCCACTTCGTCGACTTCTCTACCAATCGATTCTTCTGATTAACAATGGCTCGTACTAAGCAAACCGCTCGCAAGTCAACTGGTGGTAAGTCACACTTTAGGTCTAGCACACGGGGCTCGAGCTCATTAGCTATCAGGCAAGGCCCCTCGTAAACAATTGGCCGCCAAGTCAGCAGCCCGTAAGACTGCACAAGCAGTACGTGTCATCTTTGAATGCATCTGGACTTTACTCACAGTATTTCAGAGCACTGGTGGTGTCAAGAAGCCCCATCGTTTCCGCCCCGGTACCGTCGCTCTTCGTGAAATCCGTCGGTACCAGAAATCAACAGAGCTGCTCATCCGCAAGCTCCCCTTCCAACGACTTGTTCGTGAAATCGCACAGGACTTCAAGGTTAGATTTACCTTCTGTCTTGACTGTAGTCGTGTCTCATCACTTGTGCCAGACTGACCTGCGCTTCCAATCATCTGCCGTGATGGCTCTTCAAGAAGCCGCTGAGGCATACCTCGTCTCGCTGTTCGAGGACACCAACTTGGCTGCTATCCACGCTAAACGTGTGACTATTCAACCAAAAGATCTTGCTCTTGCACGGCGACTTCGCGGCGAGCGTTCGTAGAGGATTGTTATTTATCAGTGACTGAGATGTATTCTATTGTATTATCTATTTTTTTCATACTACCGACTGGACCATTTTGACATGCAATCTGCAATGACGAGACGAGCGGATTCCACATACCACGATTTTTTTTTTTTGAATACGACGCGCTTTTCGTATTCGTTGGGATGCTGCATCACCAGCCTTCTGAGGTCCGAACCTTGTTGAAGCTGCTGACGGAATTGGCAATTCCTGAACTTGACCGACTCTCTATTCGCAACCATAACCTAGTCACTGCCCATGAGTTGATTAGCGGCTTTTGCGCAAACAGGCAGATTCCCAAACAAAAAATCTGCTACGTCCACGCGGGCGCCGGGAATTCTGTCAGCCAACGATCATCATGTCAGCCACCGAGCTCGAGGTATAAACAAGCTCGCTCTTCGCGTTCTCCAACCCATCACATCTTTATCCTCCGACCCGACTTCTTCCCGCTTGCCATCTACTACACATTCATTCATAATGCGCTCCTTTTCAACTCTCGCTCTCATACTCCCTGCCGTGCTCGCAGCGCCTCTCAAATTCACCACTCATCGATATGTAAGTCCCTCAATATCCCATCAAGGTGTACCGCTGATTCAACTCGCCCGCCCTGCTAGTCACCTTCCTCATGCGTCGTCGCGGGCATCGCGTATCCAAACCCTCGACACGCTCTCGTCCTCCTTGGCAGACGAGAACTTAGCCCTCCCACTGGAGTATCTGAGCGCGCTTTCACCGACTTCCTACTCTTGTGCCACGAGTCCGACGGTCGTTCATCCTCTGGCTCACTCGTCGCTCGTCAGCAAGGTGACTACTTGTCCAAAGCTTTCGGGGATCCGGCTGGGAGTGATAGCACGGCTGCCACATCCACTCCAACGAATTCTTCAACGTCAGGCGATCAGAATGCTGGCTCTTCCGCTGCTCAACCTTCGCCGACTCCCGCATCCGCCACTCCACCTGCCCACGCTGTCCCTCGTTCCCCATTCGCTGTCTCTCCAGGGGACACACCTTCAGAGATGTCTGGAAGTGCAGTTGGGCCCACGACATTCGAAACGTTGACTGGTACTCTCGCCGGCAACGACGCTCCTGGAACTCCAACCGATCTTGCAGGAAGCACTCCCTTTGAAAACACAGCTGAGACCACCACCCCCGCGGATAGCAACGCTTCACATGACACGAACGCATCCGAGACACTGCAGTCTGACTCATCTGCTTTTGACACGCCCTTCACCGCGACATTCCAGGGTCCAACAACTGTCGACGCTTCCAGCCCTTTCGTGGAGAGCGACACATCCGGCAATATTAGCGACGCATTCGACAACCTAGGCGATTCAGCGGTCTTGCAAGAAGAGGAACCCGTTGATTTTGATGCCATAGGTGATGTCTAGGCGAGGATGAGACTTGTGATAGTCATGTACGAGATATTATAAATGATAGTCATGCAAATCAACGCGGTTCAACCACATCATTACTATACCACCAACTGCGAGGTCAGCATAAGGTTGTATGGCGTGTGGGTCTCGGTTCACGAAGCTTGTGTCACTTGGTGAGCTCTTTGCCTCGTCCACACCAGCCTCCGAGTCATGCCGTCTCGCCGACTAGCTGCCAAGCTGCCCAAATTGATCAACCATTAAAGTTGTGTCAATTGACTCGATATCCAACAATATCGTACTGATGCTAAATATACAATCCATGATGTAGCGACATCGTCCTTCAGAGTCCGTTGTTAATAAACATGTGATTAGTAAAAGTCCCCCCGTCGGAACATCCACCCTATTTGACCCAAAAGTATGCACATACTCTCACACCCAAGCAGCACCCACAGCGACAGAAATACCACCCACAAGCGGCGCCCACGGAACACCCCAACGGTGGGAGGCAGCATTGGTTCCGCTCGTGCCCGCCGTCGCACTAGCCGAGACCGAACCAATAGTAGGCGAAGGAGCTGGAGCGTTTACCCCGTTCATAGCAAGCGCGGTATTCGAGAGCGCAGCAAAACCCACAGCGGCTGGGTTATACCGGAAGACCGAATAAACGTTTTTCTACAATCACTCAAGTGAGCACATTCACCAGTTAAAACGACAGGAGGGCGAGCTTACCAGGAAAGTGTCACCGACGATCCAACTTGGCGCAGTGCCACCTGTGGTCAGTTCGAAGAATGCACCGATGCATTGGGAGTCGCTGAGCTTTACGAGTTGGAAGTCGGCGGGGGAGATGGGCCAGCTGGGTCCGCCGAAGGAGATGGCGACGTTGACGACGGTGCTGCAGGGGTAGGTATAGTATCCCTGCCAACTGCCTGTGCCGGGCTGTGAACCTGGAATCTGTGCGAAGATGTTTTGGATGGCACTGGATGGTCCGCCGACAAGAGTGGTACCAGTGTCGATGGCAGAGTCGGATGAAGTACCAGTGGGGATGGTGACGGAGTTTCCTTGGACGGTCAACGCTTGGAGGCAATCAATGTCAAGGTTTGCAAAGCCGAGCAACGGGTATACTCACATTTCATCGGTAGAGTCCAATACGATGGTGTGGCTGGAAGGGCCTGGTAATCGATAGTGCCGGTGTAAAGACTGCTGTTTATAAAGCCTAGCAATCGTCCGTCAGATTGTAAACAGACCCCGATTCAAGATGACATACCCATAGTAAACGATCCACCAGGTTCCTCAGTGTTGACGCTGGTACCGTTGATGAACCGCGTGAGTTGGAATGCCATGAGCGGGTCCGTCCAAGTCCCAGAACTCGCCAAAGTCTGCCATAGCGGTGACGCTTTCGAACTAGCTATGGCCTGCCACGCCAAGCCCAACAAGCCAGACACGGGTGGGTTCAGAAGGCCCGACGACGCTTGCGTGACAACACCGAAAACCTGATTGGGAACAGAGAACCCAGCCATCTGCACGACGTCTTGGCCTAATGTGCCTACTGCAGCGCCAGAACCGTATTGGATTTGGAAGATCTCAGACAGGTTTTGGAAGGTAGATGATTGTAGGTCATCGAACAGCTGGACTTTGGAGCAGCCGGTGGTGCAAGCTTGATCTGCGACCCAGAGATCGCTAATTCGTGGACAAGGTTGGTTACAGATGCCTAAAAGCTTATCAGGGGTAAAATAAACTCACGACGAGCCAGTGTCTAGGATAACATTGAAGGAGATCGGTGGAGTTCCTATGGCCACAGTTCCGAAATAACTGAAATGAAATTCAATAGGTTAATCAAACGTAGATGATCACCGACAGACCTTGAATCCCCATTCTGGTTAGTCATCCTGTGGAGTGATCAGCAATGGCGAGGTGGAGCACAATGTTAAGATCCAATCTCACAAATTCGTCCCAGTACTCCTTTTCTCCATGGTTCCCCCATACTTTGCAATGAGACTCTCTCGCTCGTTCTTAGCCCATGATTCCCAATCAGCAACGGTTCGTTCAGGTTGAGCTCTTCGGACGAGGGGGATAGACTGGCCAGCAGCCGGGATTGAATCATACCCATTTGGGGCAGCGGAGGCATTTGGTGAGATGATGAGGAGGCAAGACAGTGCGAGTGCCAACGAGGAAAGCATCGCGAATGCAGACTAGTAGGCTTGAAAGCGATGAAAACAGAAACTTAATAGATGATATATAGTAGTGAAAGAGGCAGTGGTGAGGGAAAGAAAGAACGTGTTCGTGTGCTCGCACAGCGGTTAACGCACAAATAAAAGTGTCTTGGTACTGCGGAAGGCCAAGGATCTTCCCAAGACATTTTAGTCACTCCTGAAACCGGACAATCCCGCGGCTTGGTCGTTCATCAAAATTCTTGTTCTTTCACACCAGACCAGCTAATCGGCTAATTCTTTATATAACACCCACTTTTTATGCATCCTATCGCCATAGAATCAGCCTATAGAGACCTTGTACACTAAAATCGTTGATGTTAGTTGCTCCATGACTTCATGCTGTGCAAGGCCGGATCAGAGGTAGATCTTGTTCCGCGCCAATCACAAGTTAAGTTCACTCAACGTGTTGAACAGGTGCAGAAAGAAACGTAATAATAACTGTCAGCGCTGGCCCAGCTTCTGACCAGCCCAAACCACGTACGGTAAATCCAAGACCCCGTCCGCCCTGAATAACTGCCAAGTCCCCTTGTCCAACCATCTCTCAAGGAACTCCCTTACGACATCTTCCTGTCTCAGTTCAACAATCACCAGCGCCCACGTCTTCCCTGCGGTTGAAACTGTCTCGATTGTCTCGACGAGTGCGGGAAGAAGCGAGGGGTGATAGATGCAATCAACGATCAGGACGAGATCCCACTCGGCGTTGGGCTCAGGTGGCTTGGGGTAATAGCGTGACCGCCCAGTCGGCGGCAAGGATAGCAGCGTTTCCCAGTCTAGTTCTTCAACGGAGATATTCGATCCTGGTGATCCCTCTGGAGGCTTTGTATTTTGCGTCCAACCCGCGAAATTAAGAGCGACATTTTTTCGGATAAGTGGGAGAAGGGGCGCGATATCCGTTGCAGTGTAGCTCTTTGCACATGCAGAAAGCGCGATGCTGAGCAAGCCCGTGCCCGCGCTGTCCAATTGATTTGAATCAAGAAAAAATAAAACCACAAACCTCGGAGCTCACCCTAACTCAAGTACATGGCTCTCCCGAAGTAGATCCTTATCGACTAAAGGGTTGTTTGGAGGAAAGCGGTGCTGCTGCAAGATCACTTGAGCGAACGCTATGCTACCATCACCTCGTTGGATATCTGCCTAGCGAACAAAGTACGCAGCACGATCCTACCTCGCTCGCCACAAGACACTCCCGGTATCTCCTTTTCGACTGCGCAGCGCAGTTTTGTCCTGCGTGAGCTCGATATCGATTATATGAGGAGCCTCATTGCCGACACGGTGTTTCCTTGCAGACTTTCCCTTTCGTGATGTCGACGCTGATTTATATTCAGCGGCTCCCGAGGAAGATATTGGCTGTGACGGCGCGGTGAGTTCGAATTGGATCGAAAGGGTGTCCTTGCGAGAATCAACGTGTCCTAGGCCGCGGAACCCATCTGGTCCTATCAAGTCGAGTGGTTTTTGGTTCAGAGCTGTGTATACGAGGAAGATCTGCAACGATATAGATTTGAATCACGACATCAGTGAATCAAGCTGACCTCCTCGTCTGCATTGGTCACTGGTTCGGTGTCGTCCGGTAGCTTGAGCAGATTCGAGGACATGATATATAGCCAGACACCAAATGCTAGAGCAAGGATAAAATTTAGTGTAAGTGCAAGCTTGACCATGTACTGTGGAAGACTGGACGGTTAGGTAAAACAGGGCCAAACAACCGATGCATACACAGTTGACTTGTATGGTGGACGATAGGTTACGGTTCGATTTGCCGATTTGCCGATTTGCCGGGACTAATTTCGAAGTCCGATCGATGTTTGTTGAGAGTATCCAACATTTTATTAGTGAACACGTATATATATATATATTTGTTCCAACCAACACGCACATCTCGGATTGATGAAAACACCCTAACGCCTGGGCGTTGCGTGACACGTTGAACGTGTCAGCATTGGACAAAGCCTATGCCTATTAGTGAACACATTGTTATTTATTCCAACCATCACCCAATGCACAGGTCTCGGAGGATGATATGTTTCGATGGAGAATCCAGCGAGAAGACTGCTGTGAGCTTCTAATAAGTAACCAGTGCTTTGTCCACGGTCTACTCGAGGGTTATAAGTCAATGGCCATGCGTGGATATCCATTCCCTCGTGTATCTTAAATGCCTAACCCTCAAGGAAAGAATGGGCACACTATTGCTCGTAAGTTTAGCTAGTATTGACACTGGCAGTTAAGCTGATAAACCAATGCCTTGCAGTCCCAGACGAAGCTATACAACCACTAGTAGAACAGTTTGTTGCAAGCGGGTACACCAACCTCGAGATCATTTCACGTCTTCAAGCACGACAGCTGAATATATCGTAAGTTACAAATTCCATTTGATGTTTTAATTCAGACGGACTTTCTGACTTGAATCAACACCACTCAGACTCAGCCTCTTGAAAAAATGTTGCTCGCAGTGGGGACTTAAATCATCCCGTGGTCAGGCACACTCTATTGAGAGTATAGGACCTGCTATTGAGCGTGTTCGTGTGCATTTCCCCAAACAAGGATCACACAATATGAAGCAGACACTTCTGCAAGAAGAGAACATTATGGTCTCAAGGTTAGTCAAAATTATGCTTTCTTTTTGACACATTCACAATTGTTGTATGACGTACACATTTCAGGGGGTTGGTACTCAAGTTTATGAATATTCATCATCCAGATGAGGTTCAGGATTGAAAGAGGTGCTGGCTGAAGTGCAGCACATACTGGACTGCAGGCCTGCATGATAGCTGGGTCTTCAACCAGCATGATAAATGGCATCGCTTCCAACTGTTCCTGCACATTGGGATTGAACCATTCTTGGGTAGAATCCTGTGGCTCAAAGTTTGGTGGACTAATCATAACCCTCATCTCATCTGTGGCTGGTACTGTGACACAGTCAACAAACTTGGAGGTATGAGACAGTTGTTATTGGCAATACTATTGACAATCTAATGTAATGTATTTATGGTACTCAAGCTATGCCTCTCATCACACAGAGCGACCCTGGTACTGAGAACAATGGCATTGCAAATGGTCACACAATGCTCTGTCACCTGCAAGATCCAGCACTTGCTCGTACACTACAGCACAAATTCAAGGGGCAGCATCACAACATCAAGCCAGAAATCTTCTGGAGTCAACTACATTGTCACTGGGCACCAGGGTTTGAAGATGTTCTCAAATTTGGCTTCACTTCTGGTATCTATAACCCCAAGGATGCACTTGAAAGGTTGGCATTCATCTCGTACTCATATGGTTATATCTTGCTGATGCCTCCGAGCACAGACTTGTGTTCCACTTCATTTTCATCCCATGGCTGCAGTACGAGCTCAACCTTTTTGCAGAGAGGTTCAATAACGCCAAGCCACGCTATAACATGCATAAGATATTACCGCATGGTCGCCTGAATGATATCTTCTATCACCCAGAGAAATTTGGCTCTTGAGACTTCTCTGTAAGCAGCACATCATAAATTTCAAATCATAATGATGGGGCCTGACATCTATGGTGCTCGACAGGTGAAAGTTGATGGTCCGTCACTAGACCTTGTCTGCCACACATATGCTCCCTCCGATCATCCTGTCTTCCTATTGGTACCTCGGGAATTCTCTGAGCAGGCATATGCCTTCATGTCTGAGCTCGGTCATACTGAGCTAACAATCACTTGCAACAATGTATGGGACGTGTATGCGGATCTACTCATGTGTTTCCAATCTATTGCAGATCAGGATCATATTCGGAGTGTCATCATTGGACAGCCAGCAATTCCGGATGATGGAGAGAAGCCAATAGGGAGTGAGGAGATGAATGTCGTGGACTTACCCCCCTACATTGAGGGAGCTGATGAGCCTGGATATGGTGCACCTGTAGATGGATCCAGAGTCAATTCATCAGATGAAAAGTCTGACTTTTATGAGTTCATCTGGATGGATGAAGAGGAAGATTAGATACTAATAAAATATACTTGCTGCTACTAGTATTGTTGGTCAGGGAATTTATGCACTGCTTTGATATGTCAGTCACACCTGCCCCAATTCACCACGTCCTCAAAAGGCCAACACTTGGTGCCATGCTTCAGCTTATGACGACAACAAAGAGGTTGCAGCGACACTACCAAAACAAGCCCACCCTCGATTGGTTCCCGCACCTCATTGCCTGCCTCCAAGATATCATGGGATTGAGATCTGTTTTGTTCTAGCATCCTCTCATCATTCAACCACATGTTCATCGACATTTGCTCTCTCTGTAAAATCCCATAACTGTCACACAGGCAGTCGTTTCCATGGCTCCAAGTGCTGTCACAGTGTCACCGCGGTTCAGTGCACCGTTCTTGTTTGTTGTTATCTTGTTAGTATTTCAGATGTGTCTGGTATCATCTTGTCCTTACTGTTTTCCTAGCAACTAGATCTTCCAACCTTTAACATACGCTCGGTCGGCAGTGGAGAGTTTGTCTCTAGTCACTATTCTGTTAGCTAGTCAATTCCTATCTTGACCTATCTGTTATCTTGACACCTTTGACACCACACGTCATAGACACTTCTTAGAACCATGTACCGCATGACACTTCCACACATCAATTCTCCGAGTCGACTTAGCTAATCATTCTGCTATGTACATAGTCTTCTCTCTCTTGTATGAGCTTCCTCAGTATTGTTCCCTAACTCTACTGAGGTATGCACTAATGTTACGTGTTGCTCTGAACATCACGTTGGCTGAACTTCGGTTCACTGTGATCGAGGAACTTGGCCTGTTGTGGACTGAGTGGTCACAGAATCATTCTATGTCTCTGTACAACCTAGAGATGCATAAGTCTCCGAGGATGATTTTGTATGATCCAAGATGGCCATGTCGTGACACTGATAAGGCTGTCCTTCAAGAGTTTTTCCTCCGATCAACAACAAAGGATCCCATCCCAAAATTCTATGCAAATGCACGTGTTTCCATCCTTCTTGTTATGAGTAACGCACAGTTTGAAGAGGTGTTGCTCTGGCAAGAGCAACAGGAAAACATATGTCTTCGCCTATCTCTTGTTGCAAGAGTCTTGCAGGATTGTTAAGATCGTACTCAAAAAGAGAAGATGTCCGGAGGGCTTGGCTTCAGCTCGTGTGCTGTGCCCCTTACCCGAGTACGTGTCCTTCATTTCTAGGACAGAGATCCGATGCAAGTCTGGTCTACAGAGTAGAAGTAAGTCCGGTGGACTTCCGATGACTGTTGTTGGGAACAAGGAATAAGACTACTACGGACAAAGTCCGGAGTAGAAACAAATGAAGATAGACTACCCTAAGGTAGAGCCGGAGTTGTAGTCTATAGGAATCAATCCTAAGACTCAGAGATGGACAAGTATAGGGACTTAGTCCAGAGAGACAGATATGAGTAGAATCTAAGATGATATTCAAACTGAGGAAGTACAGAGTGTTACAGGAGTTTATATACTGTAGGTATCATAATGGAAGATCAGTCAGTGAAGTCTGAGGCTATGTATGAAGCATATGGAAAGCTTATTAGTAAGTTGGATGGATCATCCTAAATGAAGTTGGAAATGAACAGAGGAACAGATCAAACTAGTACTACGGGTGAAATGCATAACCAGAAACTGGAGTCAGGAGAGAATCTATATGGAGATATACAAAAGGAGAAGGAGAACAGAGATGAAATGGAGATGAGCAACGGAGATGGGATCGGAGGTAGAGGGTCCAGAACGCGGAATATGACAAGGATACTCATAGTGATCGAAGGTTGCACTACATAATTTTGATATGGATCAAGCATTACCAGGGATGACTTCCAGTATTCCTCAAAAGATGAAGAAGATGAAGGAGGTGTTGAGTTCTACTAGCAATGATTCTACGCACCCTCCACACAAACGTTCCAGGATGGTAAGATTTGACACCCTTATATAGGTATATAATGAATCTGACGCCATGGATACACAGCAGTCACCTTCCGCAACATCTGTGGTCATCGACTCAGAGGTTGATTCTCAAAATGGCCATATGGAGTCACTTCAACTGATGTTCCTCTCAAAACTATCATTGCAGCTGCCTACTCAATCTCAGCTAAAAGCAGTGATGGAGGCTCAGGGCAACATTTGAAAGCAAGCTTCATCTATCAGTATGCACAATCGTGACCAACAATTATTTCAATGACGCTAACTCTAGTATGACAGGAATGGGATATGCTTCAGCTGTGTTCCATTTATATGATATCCCTTCTATCAGCTTTACAGAGCTCATCTCAACACCATTCAACATTGCTGACAGCCAATATATTGTCACCACACTCGTCATTGACACCAGCCCACATGCCATGATTGGTTTAGCTGGAACCTTTAAAAGTTGCCACCCAGCATTGATCTGTAGCACAGCCATGTCTACATCTACAACACCACGACCAGCTATTCTGTTGGTCGAAGAGGTTGTCGCTAAACATGTCTTCTTCTGGAAGGGGCAGGGAAAGGGACATCAACGCTTTGCTAGAGAGGATGAACTAGCAAAAACTCTCGATGAAGCCAATTGCTTGTATTGGGGTGCAGCCCTAATGGGCATGACCTATACATTCATTGACAAGATGCTCAAGACAGGTAAAGTTCCAAAAGATATTGAGGATCTGGTACTGCACCTTGGACTTGTTCATGCTGCACTCACCGTCCCTGTTGACACCAACAACAGCAATGTCAGTGCTAACTATCTTGTTGAGGAGAAAATTAGCGGTAAATTTCTGAAGTACATCAACAATAATTCTGCCATCCCGGTCTGTGGCTTGCATGCCAAAGAAGCAAATATTGCATTGTTCTTGTGCTTCATGCAGCGCATTCAATATCATCTCTCCAACCATATGGTATATCTCTCAGATTTCCAGGGTGAGTCTTCGGCATTGTCTTCAACAGTCATAAACTTACTAATCTCAAACTAGGATCTGGTGATCTGCTTACCGACTGCCAGGTCATCACAGGCTCGTGAGTTCATGCCCGGCTCTGAGTCAGCGTGGACTATTTGACTGATATGAGTTGTAGTGATTTTGTGAACAGTTTCGGTGATGGAAACTGCACGACTGCTTTCAAAAACTTCAAGTCTGAGCACCAGCATCAGTGAACCAGTGAGTTCTTGCTGGCTATTATGTAGATTGCAGTGGTTTCACATGGTCATATATTGCTTTATATTGTCATATATAGTTTCGTGAAACTATATATGACTTTATATCGTAATATATGACAATATCTGCGGCTCACTGGTTCTCTGATGAGTGCCAGCAGTTTTGTCGTTCCTTTGGTTTGCAGACTTTTATTTCCGCATCTTTATAAGATAGTCATATACATAGTACTACACACCTATCAACTACAAGTACCTGTTATCACTTGTTTCTGCTGTCCAAGTTCATTTCTCAGCACGCGTTAGGGCGTTTTCGTCAATCTGAGATGTGCATTGTGTGTTGGTTGGAACAAATATATATATGTATACATGTTCACTAATACAGCTGTTTGCATAACGCTAGGCCTAAGCAAAAAAAATACATACATTCGGCAACAAGTCGGATCTTGAACATTTCAATTTCCGACGCTCAATCTCAATCCACAATGGGACAACACATATCCAAGGAACGAAAGCAGATTGCTCTGCAAATGAGCTTGCTAAACATTCAGGATCTAATGATCCGCCGTTACACTGGCATAAGTGAGCGTTCACTGCACTACATGCAGAAGACGTTTCGGGAGACTGGCGAAGTTGTGAGGACACCGGTTTGTGCAGGTCGACCTCGCATCCTCGATACCCTCGATGCAAATGTGAGTTATTGTTTAATTTTAGTATTACTTATGTGTGACTCTTTAGTTCCTCGAGGCATGTATTGAGCGACAACCAGATATTCTCCTCACCGAAATGAAAGATCAACTGTGGGAGATCTGTGGTTTCGAAGTCTCGATTGCAACAATCTCAAGAACAATGTGTAGGCGAGGGTTTACACGGAAGAAGGTAGGTCATCACTCACCTGTCCTTACTGATATGTATGATCCAATACAGCACTATCTAGGTTACACGCCCTTCTGTCGAACGTGACGAAGATGACCGCGCTGCCTTCAAGATGCTTATAGGGGAACATTTCCAGCCGGAGCACCTTGTATTTGCAGATGAATGTCATTTCAACCGAATTTCCTTTCGCCGTGATTTTGCTTGGGCTCCTATTGGGCAGTGTGCACGACGATGGGACTTTTTTATACGCGGCAAAAGGTACTTTTGCAGTAACTCTCTTGTCAATGTATTGATGTTTTGTTAGATATTCAATTCTTCCAGCATTATCACTCAACGGTATTCTGCATTTGGAGGTTCTAGACCATTCATTCTCTGGTGAAGAATTTGGGCATTTTGTTTCTGGTGTATTAGACCAAATGCAGCCCTGGCCCATGCCAAACTCGGTGTTGGTCATGGACAATGCAAGCATCCACAAAGTCCCAGGTATTCGTGACATGGTCGAAGAGCGGTACACTAGTCCTTATTTCATGCTCAATGATACTGATTCTCTTTTGTGTATAGTGGTATGCGGCTCTTGTACCTGCCCTCTTATTCACCCGATTTGAATCCTATCGAGGAGGCCTTTTCGGCCATCAAGGCATGGCTTTGCTCAAACCGTGACTATGTGCTTGGTGAGACCGAGGGTCCAGCTTGCGACCCATACACTTTGATATGGGAAGCTGTATATGGCGTTGTCACAAGTGAAAAGGCTCATGGTTGGTACAAGCATAGCGAATATATTGCATAATGGTGGGGTCATTATGGAGTGTGTTGAAACTACCCTTGCAGGCGTGTTGAAACTGCCAGCAGTGCTATGTTACTAAGTGATTAATTTGTATCAGGTCAGGAATTCCTTGTGCCCCTCGGTTTCGTCATCGCTCGTGTACTCGTCGGACCCGCCACTTCTGTACCCATCAATCCATGATTCTCCTTCCTGCCACGTGTCATCCTCAGCCTCGACAGCGCGTTCCTTGCCTTTATTCTGAGATCCTGCACTGGGTATCTCTGGTATCTCTGGTTCCTCGTAGGAATTGACGAGTCCAAGGAGTGGTAGAACAGTCCGTTTAGCATAATTGCGGAGGATTCTGGCTCGCCTTTGTCCCATATCACCGATCACACTCAGCACATCCTCTGGTAGAAGTATTACTTGGCTCGACAAAAATACCCCCGCATCTAGCAGGGGTGTTTCAAGTTCAGCAAGTCGCAATTCTGGTCTTTCAGCATCGATCAGTCCAAGCAGCACCCCGACTTTTGGATAGTCTGGAAATGGTGCGCTAGGGATCTGGCTTGCAGATTCGAAGCGATGTGGCTGTGAAAGCGGTGGAGGGCTGGGAGTCTTCAACCTAGCTGTGGCATCAAAGTGGCATGGCTGTGAAAGCAGCGGAGGACTAGGAGTCTTTGACCTAACTGTGGTAGGATCTGCTGTTATATTCTGTATGGTAACATGGACTTCAGGTGATGATGCCAACCTCGAGTGACGAGGCTTTTTGGTTGGGCCGCGGTCAAAATTGAGGCAGTGAGGTGGGTTGTAGATTGTTGCATGACCAAGAGCCTAACCCAGTTAAGTTTTTCTCTCTCTCTCTCATGGATGCGAGACTTACAATCTTTTTAGCCCAGAGAGTCATCTCAGCGTGATCAAGTTGACGATGGTTATCATAGCCACTCGTGCAATCTACGAAACAATGACCATGGTGAAGTTCGCATCGAATCTGGCTCTCAAGCTGTTTGTAAGCTTTGAGTTGCGTCACATCCTCGTCACTTAATGCTGGAGGGATATCATCTGCGCATGTCCTCTTTTTTGCTTTGGTGGTAGTAGTCTGTTTGACCTTGTGGTAACTGTAAGTTATTTTTGTTTATGTGACACAGATAATCACTTACTGCTGCATTCTTTACCTCTAAGGCAACGACTCGTGTGCGCGCATTGAATGCTTTGTGACAAAGATGGTCCATGGCAATACTGAATGCTTCTGCATCATTCAGTTGAGTAGCTCTACTGTTGTCCCCCACAAATTTATACACAAGTTGGACCTCGTCAGCAGCACTATCAAGGAATGCAAGAACACGACTTTTGAAGTCCTCCCAAGGCATGTCTGTCTCACCACAAAAGCCGCGCTTCATGTCATCAGCAACAACATCAATATCAAAACTAAAAACTGTAAGTCGGTCAGTATTGATATGGTGACCAAATCAGGCTCATACCACCAGGGCGTGGTTCAGGATTTGGTCGCAACCTCGATGCTTGGGACGATGCTGGTGCTGCTGGCACTCTCAATGATGCTGGCACTCTCAATGATGCTGGCACTCTCAATGATGCTGGCACTGCTGGAGCTTCCAAGTCCGGTCGCATTATTGACGATGCTGGGGTTGTTTCAATGTTTGGCCGCATTGGAGGGTACTGTGGATACTGGACAAAATGCGGTGGAGCATAATGGTGTAAGGGTGGCGCATAGTGGTGCGGTATTGGCGGGTAATGTTGCATGAAAGGTTGAGGGTGCTGTGGCGGCTGCGGCGGTGGATAGTGACGAGGATGAAGATACATATTGGGTGCGTTGCCTGTGCCAGAACCTAGAGGGGTACTTGGTGACATGGTTGGGAAGATGGGCTTCAAACTTGTGTGTCAAGGAGGCTTTTATAGTTTTTTTTTCACCATATTGTACCATAATAATTGACATATATATCTGTGAACCCGCAGCACACTCCATTGGGACAGAAAATGATCACTTTGTTTTATTTTATAAGTCGATTTTACTGGTGAGTGTCAAGCGTGCACACGGACCATGTTTGCTCATATATAGCACGACAGATTACAACACCTTTCTGTCACCTTCTACAACAATGCCATCACCCATAACTCCACCAAACAGACATCTTACCCTCCCTTGTAATCCTACCTCTCCCTCCAATGCTTCATTCTTTTATAGAATAACAGTTGGCAATAACATCTCAGATGATACACTGAAAGCGTGTGCTGATCTCTTCAGCTCCAACTATGGTATTCAGGGCGACAAAGCAAGTAAAATTTCTACTTTCACCAAAGCTGGTCAGCAATTAATATACATCCTTGGTCATTGCAGTGCTGAGTCTTTTATATAGGGCAAAAGGTGAAGATGACCAGCGCAAGACTATGAGCCCAATGTTTGTCTCACCCAGAGAATACTGTCCTGGTGACCTGCCACCTCCAGGTTGATCCGCTTGAGAGTGAACGTCCCAAACTCTGTGGTCATGCATTTGCTTCCATGTGGGATTACGGTGAAAACAAAAGTAGGTGTCCCACAACTTTCTCTCACAAAGCTCACCTTCTGATTTTGTCTAAGTTGGCTGGGTGACTCAACTTGTTGTTGATGAAGCAGTCCGTCAGCGTTATGTTGCGACACAGCTCTTGCAAACACTCAAAGTCCATGCCCCATTCTCCCGCATCAACATCATTGGTCTGGTCTCATCCCACCCTGCTGCTTGCAATGCTTTGGCAAAATATGCTGGTAAGTTGATGTTATCACTCTCATGGATTTCGGATATCATAACTAACAACATGAAGCGGCTGATCTCAAAGATGTCGACTTGGACTTCATTCGTGTTCATGCTAAGGGGATTCTGCAATCCTCCCCCATCAGCTATCTGAATGATGCTCAACTGAAGGGGGTACTCTTTGAAGATAACTGCGATAATGGATCCATCTTGTCTGTGTTCACCAAGTTCTATGTTGACCATACCGAGCCTTTGAAGGTGCTGGCACATTACAAGAATAAAGGTCAATGGTGCTTGGGTGAGCTCGCTGATGGACATGAGTTTCTCGCTATTTTTCCTATCACACCTGTGAGCCCAATTTCGCCCATCCGATTACGTAATTCAAAGTAGAACTACTACTACATCTGTCGGAGCATCGAAATTTAAATACCGCTGTGTATGTAGTGATTTTTTTTTGGCCTAGCATTATGCAAACGGCTGTAAAATGTTGGATACTCTCAACAAACATCGATCGGACTTCGAAATTAGTCCCGGCAAATCGGCAAATCGAACCGTAACCTATCGTCCACCATAGACTTGGACGAGCGTCACGGTGATATCGATCAGGTGTGATTGTATTCCCCAAGCTACACCTAGTGACGATCATAGGCATAAGACTCGCTGCGATAGCTGTCGTCTTTTGTGGTGGATATCTCGAACTCTGAATCTGCTCATACTGTCCTCTGGTCGGTACCCCAAATCTCTCATTGCACACACGCTGGGGTTGTTGGACGCGTGCACACGATATATCATCGCGCTCTTGTAAGTATCCTCTTCATTCTATCTTTCCATGTTCTGTAGCTTGTAAAGACTTCGATATGTCCTAAACTTAAAACACATCAATACGTCTTACGCACCCCTCGCTATTACTAAACATAAACCATTTTCCTTGCCTCTCGAATTCCGCTTCACCATGCCTCGCTGGACAATCATTCCGCCAACCAAGGAGGACCTTGTTCAAGATTATTGTCACCCAACTATTTTGCATCTTGAAGACCGTCTACGGATCCATCGGGGATCCATGAAGGTACCGCAACCTTCGGTTACGATGATTCAGAAGAAATGAACAGATCTTCTATACTATCAAGCTTTTTCATACATTTTGATCTATCCAGCCAGACTTCGCCACGCTTTGCTATCGTATCGCGGGACATGCAAATCGAAGACGTGACACAAAAATCTCGCATACCCGTCCCTCCCGAGTTCGTGCCGGCTGTGACAGATATCTGCGATTTCGCCCGTGGCAAGGTCTCAGTTTTCCCCAAACCCAGATGAACCGGAGCACGATGGCCCATATAGATGATCTAGATCTAGAGTGGTGCCCAGCAGTTCGGGGACGAGTAAATACAGGTGAGAGCCTCTTCGTATTGGTCTGCTTGTTTTAATACAAATTATTGGCATCAGAAATATCATGAGCGCCTTTTGAGTTCAGGCTTTATCGAGAGCATAGACTCTCAAGATAATGCAATATGCGATCTTTGTCGATCGCGGCTCCACCAATGCAAGATTTGTCTGAAAACTACGTATCCTTTCCGCCCCTGTATTGGGTATTCACAATCTGCTATGCGCTGTCGGTCATGTACCGCAGGACGCGGCTGGTACGACAATATCTGCATTGAGTGTCCCATTGGCGGCACAACCTGTCTGTGCGAAGAAGTCTGGATGTGCGACCTCTGCACAGAAAATGGCTTCAGAGGCATCTTCTTCCATTGCCGTTGCTACGACAGGCCATTTTGCCGGGATTGCTCGTACTATATTCAGGGACGAGTCGCAGCTGCAAAGCTTCGAATCTCTGCCATGTCGCTCCGAAGAAGCCTCAGGGAATGTAACAGATACAAAGGAAATTCACGTGAAACTCATCGGTCCATGCACCAAATGTACAGCTCCGCTGCTCCAGTCTGTAAACCCCGCGCAAGAAAATTGGCCGGTGCGACTATTTGCATCACTAGTGAAGGTTTTACATGAGGTGTGATTGTATTGGGGATGGTTCACAGGGCCACAACTTGCCGCCATTGGCTGGGATTTGCACAACCTTGACCCAGATCATGAAGAATCCAAGGCATCGTGTCGGAATACATGCGTATGATTATGAATCTAAATGTTTTAGCTGCTGCAGGAGCGCGGCTTGCACGAAAGCTACCGTTGCCTTCCAAAGCAAGCGTAATACGAACGTTGGCGAATCTTCCACGCACAGACCATCAACGGAAAACTATATAAACCTGTCCTCGAACTTTCTTGGTTCTTCAGAACATACTCAGCTAGGATCTATTTTATAGAAACTAACTCGAGTCTCGCATGTTTGCACATGCCACATCCTTCAATTCCGCTGGATGACACCAACGCTCACTCGTTCGACAGAGAACATGGTCTCCGCTTGCGGGGATCTCGAGGACGTTTGGGTTTGTGCATTGTCGGGCTGCTTGCAGTCTGATGAAGCCGGATCCAGCGAGTGGAGCGTCTGTCTGACGGAACTTCATGATAGTGTATTCTTGACGTAGTATGTAGTTTGAGGCATATAACATTGTATTGAAGTCATTTCGAGTCTGATATGTTTGAAGTTGAGCTTGAGTACTGGAGTTGGTGTCCGTCCTCGCGAGTTTAGCCTAACGAGTTAATACAGTCAATTTTGTACCTATGTTGTAAATAAATCATGCTGTGTCACCTACATAGCTGTGTTTTGGATCCCTGCATTGAAGTGACGTGTCGGATCCATCCGTTTGTCAAATATTTGGTATAATAACTATGTATGTAATCTTCCATCATCCAGGATCTATGCGTCGTCAAACGCACTAGGTACCGCCTCACCGCCGATTTATCGCACAATTCACTAGGTTGGCCAGTGATCCGAACCTCCTTCCAATTTCACAGTGCTGTATCCCTGAGGTCTGCAGTATGGCAGCGGCTACGAACTCACGATGCATCGGTACCAATCAATGACATCGGATCCGTCTGTGCTTTCGTTGCATGCGCTCAGTGCTCATCTTTCATTGCTTCTAAAGTTCTGTTTCAAGTCCAGAGTAGCTCGGAGGTCCCTGGGTTGTTGTTCCCAAGGATAGTCTAGGATAGTGCTTGATCTGTCAATGGATAAGGAATCCGTCAGAGTTGCCGGGATCATCATCAATGTCATGACCACCCAGGATGCATCCGACACGCCAATTTCCGTGACGTTAACCGTGTGTAACTATGTGTGCCTAGTATGCCTAACGTGCACCTGATCGTATGATTGCGAGAACAAAAGTTAACATAGGGCTGGTATATAACTGTACCAGATGCCTTCTCATCAACACCCTTCCTTGTTGTGTTTTACCTCATTGTAATGAATTTTAGTGAGGTGCAGCAGATGTGAGTAATGCACGGATAGATAACTGGTATACTATGTGTCCTGATGGTGAGCATTCCCAGGTCGATGAGCTTCAAGTTGTACGCCGTTTTCGTGGCAGACAGTACTATGACTTTTTATCTTTGCCTCAGGATGATAATTCAATTTTCTAGGTATCCTGATGTACGACCATATGGCAACCCTCACAGAAGAAATCACTTTCATCTGGTGTCGTCCGAAAGCACTATCTGCTATATTATTTCTCGTCAATCGCTATGTCGCTCTGCTCGGCAATATCTATGTCTTATCTGTGTATCTCCTGCCCACATCAGATGAGGTTCTATGTTATGCATGTACCCAGCTGGCAGGCTCACATTATTTCTGCAGAGGTTTCAACCCCGTTTCTTGAATGTGTTGTGTTGCTCAACAAAATCCTAGCTGTCCGACATATTTAGCAACCAGAGAACTGCTCTTTTTTTTCCAACAAATCTTCGTTTGCCGTGAGTAGGATGTATGGCGAGAACTACATGTACTGACATTTCTAGTTATATTGACTCTTCGCACTTATGCTCTCTACTGCCGTAGCAAGCGCCTCCTTACTTGGATGATAATCATCGTCTTTGCTCTCGGGGGAGTAACTGTACGTGTTTGCATAAACTTTTGTATTCTGGGCGTCTACTTATCGTTTATAGGCGGGAACATTTAGACTCCATTCAAGCATTGTACCAGGAATTAACTGCTTCCAGTCGTATACAGAAGAGATGTACGTCATATTCCTCACCGTTCTGCGCGCTTGCTCAAAAAGATGTTGCAGAGCCGTCAGTCAGTGAATTCCTAGTCGGATTTACGTGGAACATAATGCATGACTTAATTCAATTGCAGGTCCGGGGTTGGGATGGGTGACACTATTTGTCTACGAATTACTCATCTTTTCCCTCACAGTTTGGAGGATATGCAAAACAAGAGGACTGTCCCTGGTAATGCCGAGGAGAAATATTCTTGATATTATTTTTCAAGATGGTAATTTTTCGTTGCATCGTTATTGTGAACACTGATCTGAGTGAACACAGGTGCAATGTATTTTGGGTGAAGTCACCAGTAAAACGGTGATTGGAGTGAATCTGATCCGCATTCCTTTAGGGTGATGACATTGATTAATATACCCAACATCCTGACATACTACGTGAGTCAACGAGTGAAGTATTTGTGGAGTCGCACGCTCACATCTTGGTTCAGTGTGGTTCAGTGAGCACACACACGCGCCTTATGATTAGGTTGACTATTGCTGACGACTGGCAAGGATACCACCAGAGGCAGTCTGGCTACATTTACTAGCTGGCGAGTATTTGGTGCGATAAACACAGATTTTATTTGACTATGCCCCCTAGCATATCCGTCACTCTCGTCTCTCGGCTGATGCTTAACCTGCACAAATCTATCGACGCTGGCATCTTCCCCACCCTCATCCCGGATGATGAGTATGGCTCCGCTGTCCTGACTACCAGGGTCAACGTACAGTCCGCGATTTCCTCTCACTATTGCTAGAATAATCTTAGGTTAGTATGTTTCTGGATGCGGATAGTCTTATTGGAAGTGGAAAGTGTTGATTAATATATAATGTCAGGGGAGTGCCCAGATCTGTAGAGATGGAACCGCGTCAATAGGATCGCGCATTTGAAACAGTAAGATGGAAACGTGAGATGGCACTGTAAAGACAGTATTTGAGATCTTAGGATGGCACGGACTGAGCGAGCGATTTCTGATGTGTAAACTGGCCCTGCTACTTCTCATCCTGTTGTGTGCCGGTGGGCGATGCTTCCACCAGCGGGAAATAGGTTGACGGACGGGCGTACACAAATGCGACACGCAGGTAGGTGAGGAATGCAGAGGAACATTATGGTCCAGCACGGAGAAGTGGTGCGTGATGGACAGTCAACCTCCAAAGTCTGCTTTGAATGAAAGGACAGGTGCATGGATTTGTGATACTGTAGTATCATCATCGAGGTACACATGAAGAGCGCTCAGAGATCCATAGTCTTCGAACACAGCTATAATATTTCTACGGGCTTAATGTCCATCATGTTGTGAATAGAAGCTACGTCGTTGACTCGTGCCACGATGTCACGATCCGATGGGATCCTCCTGTACTCGCCACCGTGCTGCTGTGCTAGCAAAAATGCGCTGAAAGGCTGCCCAAGGCGAACAAGCAATCGAAACGCTCAGTCGGTCGATTCCGAATCAACTGGGTCCTGTGCTACAGGAGAACCACCAGGTGAGTTGGCTAATGGAGATTCGGGCTCGGACCAGTCTACTAAGCTCTCCGCATCGTCTGCAAAGGCAGGTTCTGGCTCTGCAAAGACAGGCAGCTCGAGAAGACGACGATCCCAAGGACGGACAAGCAAGAACGTCTGTCGAGTGGGCCTCGCCCGCGAGAACTGAATCAGCGTCTCTTCCGTGATGATCAGCAGGTCTCGAAGCCCGTCTGCCTTGACTGCATACGTGATATGAGTCTCTTGAGCTGGACCACGCCTCCGTCTGACTTCTGTGACACGGAATGTGATGCAAGACAAATGTAGTCTGCAGTTCGCGAAGCGAGAAGCGCTCATATTGTCAAGCTGTGAATAAAGGTTTGAAGCCAACCCCGTAGCCACTGTATCTCGCAGCGAAGAGACCCTTGTCTGAATCTCATCCTCCGAGTCAGACAAAGATGGCAAGGCGCATGGAGGAGCGGCATATGAGGTGATGCTGGCCGGAAGACAACTATTGAACTCGGATGGTTGTCCGACCCAGTCAAGGGCAGTGATGTCGCCTGACCGAGCCACGATCTCCTGCAAGAGCCGCCCAAGCGCATTCTGCTTCCTCTCGCCATATATGACAGGTAAATTGACGCCGAAGATGCCAAACAATGAGTATGCAATGTCTTCCTGCACGGTGGTGACACGCATAGAGGCCCATTGCAGTTTCTCTCGAGCGCCTCTCATCTCAGGACGGAAGGCAACGAGGGCCTGTCGATCTACGCCTATTGCATCCTCCAACTCCTTCATGATTGCAGGGGACTCTTTGTGGTTGGGAGTGCGATCGTCGAGATATAATGACCAATCCTTTTGATAAAAGATGACAACTTTCGGAGCGATGAACTCTTGAAAGGTCCATCCTCGCTCGTTCCAAGCGCTCCTCGCCAGTGCGCCAGACTGGGACGAAGGGGGAACGTCGCACAAGTAGACGATGGTAAGCGCTGAGTGGCGGTACCAAACGAACATGGAGTTGATCGATTCTTGAAGCTCGGTATTGCTGTTTTTGTCGATGCAGCACGTATCCATCCATGCCCAGCAATACCCGGCATCACGAGCGATTTTGCAGAACGACTGCAATTTTGCGATGCCGCCAAGTTCGTTCAACTCGTACACGACTTTGTCCTGGATGTCGTGCAGCAGCGCCTCCGTCTCTTCCCACCTGTGTGATAGTAAGACGCAGCGGAAGTACGTCGCCACCACTTCTTTGATGCGCTTCGTTTTCGGAGGTCTTAATGTTTTGTTGTGAATGAGAGAAGCACCTGGTACTCTGCACTCGTTTTGAAGGCGTTTATCTGTGCCGCTCGGTTGCACAAGAGCCCCGTGGAGGTGTTGAGTAGACGAAGCGGGGTATTTTCGAGTTCAACCTACACGATTCTTCGAATAGCGTCTTCTACGTCGGATGGAGAGACATACTGCTGCCGCAGCTCTGCAGGACGAGATAAGCATCTTCGAGTTGATGAACAAACGTTACGGGGCTAACCTCGTATCTGCGCTTCGAGAGCATTGTCCAGTTTGGACAACATAATTTTGAAGGCCTCGGTGGCTTCATCGTAGCGTTGTGCGCCATGAAGCGCGGAGTGCTCCAGCTGGTATTCAATGTGAGACGAAGGATTGAGTTCGATGACCTACGCGTCGCCGAAGTAAAGATGGGCTACAAAGCAGTAGATGTTACTCACCTTTTGTGCATCGAGAAGTGCATCCTCCCATAGCAATTTTCCCTGCTTGGCCTTACTGCGGTTTGCAAAGATAATGTGGTTCGTAGAGTTGAAGTCGATCGCCATAGAGTATGAGCTGATAGAATTGTCGTAATTGCCCGCAGCGAAGGCAGCATCTCCATCGACAAGGCAGAGCGCACTGCATTCTTCTGTGAAAGCTGAGTGAATGCAGGTGAGTATTCTAGCCTGTGTAACATTATGGACTCCGGAATTGCCGTTGGACCAATCAAGACAGTTGGCCTTCGTGTTGTCGTCAATCCTATCCATCATGTGTCGGTATGATTCCAGGGCATCTTCAAGTCTACCTGCCCGACGGAGTGCATCACACCGCTTCTGGTCCCATCCAAAGAGCTGCATAAAGCATGGATTTTGACACGAAAAGAATGGTTGGATGAATAATTTCAACGTACCACTACGAAGTCCTCGTACATACGATGAATCGTCAATGTAGATGAGAGCGCGCTGGAGTTGACAGCAACAATCAAGTGGTCAGCAGCATCATTGTAATGCGCATCATTCACGGCATCGTTTCCGAGTTCAACACGCAGATATGCCTGATGTCCGACGTCCACATGATCAATATCAAAGTGTAATAGACGCCCAACATAAGAGGCTAGCGTGTATATCAAAGGTGATCCATGAGACTGGTAGCATCGTTCGCAATCATGGATAGTATATCCTTGTGTTCAATCGTCGCCGACACGATATCTCGCCTCCTCGAAGTGGATAATCAAATAAGGGGCGGATTTTCTGGCTGGAATAGACTGTAAGGAGAGTCTGGGGATCAGAATAATGTGTTCACCAAAGCAATCGAGAGAAACTTTCGTCAGTCTTGGCTACATTCAACACGAGTTGTACAGGCTCCGAATCTCCTTGCCATTACCACCGGCATCTCAACCACTAGGACCAGCAAAATCATCACCCTCGTCAGCTCCTGAATCTCACGGAATCCAGTTTCCGAACGACTACCTGCACATCGGTCGCATCCAACCCAGGACTGAGTCACTAGGGTCACGAATGCCACGAAGCAACGTAAGGCCCATCTTAGTATCCTCCGACATTGATAGCGCAGACAACGCACGGATCAAACAGTGTTTTCGAAATTCAAAAATCCTATTTCTACCCCCCAGCCACATGCCACTGCGGAATTAAAAACATGAGAAAGACAGGACAAAAGTATCACACCTGAATGCACGTAGGACGAGATTGAAAAACAGGCTCAATCCAAGCCCTTCTTTCTTTCGCACTACGCGGGCTTGATGCATCTGCGGGTTAGTTTCACGTCTCAGATGGGATGGCGAAGAATGCGGCCGCAAAAATGAGAGGTAAAGCCTCACAGCAAGCCTATGCATCCAATATATCAAGGCGCTGTGCTTTTATGGTTTGTAGTGGATGACAGCACCATGGGAGGTGAGCGGACGTGAAGATTCTTTGCTCATCCGCTCATCACTTGATCTCGGCTTTGTATTGCACTGAGCCCTCAATGGATAATAGCCCGAGGGATGCTCTAGTAGCGAGGATAGTAGCGAGGTGCGAGAGACAAATCAGTTGATGCCTTTGATGAGCTATGCGAGTGTGCAAGAGGAGGTAAAATCAGTGATGCACCGTGTTGGACAATATCACTCACCTCACTATCATCCAAAACCACTGTTCCATGCCCTCTAAAGATTCCCCGCTGGGCGTAGCAGGATGCAGATGTGCACGCAAAAGTGAACACAACCTTGTCGACATCAAGTGGTAGGCGGGCGCTGAACGCATACAAGGGGATAACCGGAGTATCGGGTAGGGTAAATATATATCTGTGAAGAGACAAAATTAGCAATGCAGTCTCGTGTTTTTGGAAAGTGGGGAGCACTTGTATATAGCCAGTGAAGGAAGACGCAGATTCTTCACGAGTATTTCAAAAAAGAATACGGATGGACAAAAGGCAACCCACAAATACCGACGCCAAACATCGCACCACGCCAGCGCCCCCGCCGCGTACAAACCATATCTAGCTTGGGTAAGACGAGGATCGACGGCGAGAGCACGTGCGATGTTGACAAGTTTGCCGAACTATGAGGAAAGTAGTGAGTTGGGGATTGATTCACGCGTTGCATTGGAAACGGACGTTGAGAAGGCAGTGAGGGGAGTCATGGAGAGTGTAGCAAATTAGAATGCGAATGCAGCAAGCAAGCAGCAGAAATATATCGACAGGATTTGGACAGGATGATGCCCAACCAAATCAAAGGCAAGAAAGAAAATCGCCCTAGAAGGAAATTATAGGCACAATATTCAGGCCATGCTGCTTCTGCGGTTTTCTTTCCCATTTCAGGTAATTTCACTGTCATATTGTACATTCTGCTTAGTGCCCAGCGACTCGGACTGATTTCAACTTGGTAAGTCGACGTTACCAACTTTGTCTTGGATCCCCCTCGATTGGGCCATGAGCCTTGTGCTTTAGCAAAGAATGGCATACTATATCAGCCTCTTAACGTTAACGGCACAGCCCAGCCCATGAATGCCGATCAACGGACGAACTTGAAACATCACCATTGTATCAAATCTTGTTTTTGAAGTCGTCGACTGGCCCAGTCGAGCTGTAAGCCGGAACTGCCTTTCTGGTCTGGTCACGACTGGTAGGTATACATAGCACTTTATTGATGAATGCGGGAAGGACCGTGAATCGACTGGTATATAATGGATCGCTGCACGTTCTCAACGCCCTTTTCTTGCTTTATATTGGTTCATCGCAATGGATACGACTGACCAGGAAACGGCGCAGGTGTGAGTGGTACACGCATAGAATTGAGCATGTATCCTGATCACGACTGGTCATTTACAGCGTGTTCCAAATGTACGCCATTCTGGCTGGAAACAGTACTAGGACCTAGTTTTATTTGTGGTCTCAGGACGATAACGCAATATTCTAGGTATCCTGATATACGACCATATGGCGACCCTACCAGAAGAAATCGCTTTTATTTGGCATCGTCCGAAAGCCCTGTCTGCAATATTATTTCTACTCAATCGCTATTTCGCTCTGCTCAGCAATATCTGCCACTTAGTTGTGTGTTTCGTGCCGCTTTCAGATGAGGTTCCATGATTTCGTTATGCATATACTGAACTGGCAGACTCACAGCTTATTTCTGTAGAGGTTTGTTTCACTCCAGCTCTGAAATGTGTTGTTTTGCTCAACAAAAGCTTAGCTGTTCGAAATATTCGCTATACAGAGAACTAGCCCTTATTCTCCAAGCAATCGTTATTTGCCGTGAGTAGAAGTTTATTGCGAGAAATTCATATACTAAAAATTGCAGTTATAATGACCATTCGCACTTATGCTCTCTACGGCGGTAGCAAGCGCCTGCTTGCTTCGATGACAGTAGTCATGATTGCTCTTGTGGTAGCAGTTTCCGTCTGTCTTCGACTAGAATTTTACACTCTTGTACTGATTGTTTATAGGTGGGAAGTTTGGGGCATTTTTCAGGCGATGCGACCATCGTGCCAGGAGTTGGCTGCAATGAAACATATACAGTAGAGACGTACGACATCCTGTTCGTCGATCTGCGTGCCTACTTAAAAGTTGTTGCAGAGCCGCCCGTCAGTGAATTCCAAGTCTCAGTTGCACACAACTTGATGTCACGACCTTATGGAATTGCAGGTCTTGGGCTGGCATGGTTGGCCGAACTGATCTTCGAATTACTGGTCTTCATCCTCATAGTGTACAGAATCTGCAAAACTAGAGGCTTGCTGCGGTTGTCTCTGGTTACCAGGAGAAATCTCATCGACATCATGTTTCACGATGGTAATTTTTTCGTTGCATATCTATTATAAATAAACACTGAATTAATCAAACGCAGGTGCGATGTATTTCGGGTGAGGTTGCTTGCGAGATCGTGATTCGAATGATTCTAACCCGATCATCCGCATGCCTTCAGAGCGATGACCCTGGTTAATATTCCGAACATCCTGACGTACTACGTGAGTGAAAGAATGCCCATCGATGGAGTCACAAAGCGCTCACAGCTTGAACCAGGCTGGTTCAGTGAGCATATAAACCCTCATCTTATATCTTATACTTAGGTTGAATTTCCTGACGATTGGCAAGGTTACCACCAGAGGCAGTCTGTCCACATTTACTAGTTGGTGCGTGGTCGGTGCGATAAACTCTGGCTGATATTAAAATATGACCTCCAGCATTTCCGTTACTCTCATCTCTCGGCTGATGCTTAACCTTCACAAATCCATCAACGCTGGCATTTTCTCCGTCCCCGCCCAGGACGACGGCCCCAGCCTCCTTGTCCTTACCACCAGGGTCAACATACAGTCCGCGATTTCCTCTCACCATTGATAGGCTGGTATTGGATTCTGTTTCTGGACGTGAAGTTGCGGAGGTCCTTGATGGGAGCGGAAAACCAGTGTTCTTGACATTGTAGTTATTTTCTTGAGTGCAGGGGTGGACGACGCCATACCCGCGCAGGCGGCTACGTGTGTTTAAATGTAATCTCATCTTTGGGCGTGCCCTACATAGAAGGTATGTTCATTACGCTCTGACGATGGACAGGCATCGTTGAGAAGACGCCGTTCCCCCCTGCCGGAAGCCATTCCCATCTTCGACATCCCCACTTGATAGTGGTGTCTAGCGACAGATCATGTCGAGCGAACACCGACAATCAAGAAAGAAAATTGTCGTGGAAGGAGATTACATCCGCCGCCGCCGCAATGTGGATTCTGGCGAGATCACCGAAAGGGCAATATAATTACGTAGGACCGGCCCGGCAATGAAACAGGTGTGATCGAGCGGACAGATTGGTATTTGGTAAATCAGTACCTATTTCTGGGTGCCAGTGGAATACGCTGCCAACTTTTCTTTTCGAGCACAAGGAATGGCACATACCAGCCTCGTCACGGCACAGCCCACGAATCACCCACGTGAGGCTAGGATCAGTAACGGTCCAACCTGGAACGTCTAGCTAAACTTTGTTTGGAGTCGTCAACTCACTTCTTTCCGGGCAGTGCCCGACTCGCATGCCTGCATACATAGCACTTGTTTGATGATTGCGGGAAGAACCATTAAATGCGGCTGGTATATAACGTATCGCATATTCTCAACGCCCTCATTCTGTTGAATATTGCCTCGTCACGATGTATATTGCTGACTCGGAAGTGCAGCAAATGTGAGTGATACACGCATAGATTGACCATACATCCTGACGGCGACTGGATACTACTATTTACAGGTTGTTCTACATGTACGCTATTCTGGCGGGAAACAGTACTAGAGCTTATTGTCTTTGATCTTATGATGCTAACACGATATTATAGGTATCCTGATATACGACCATATAGTGACCCTACCCGAAGAAATCGCCTTTATTTGGCGTCGTCCGAAAGCCCTGTCGGCAATTTTATTTCTGCTCAATCGTTATGTCGCTCTGCTCAGCAATATGTCCAGCTTAGTTGTGGATTTCCAGCCTATAATCTCAGATGAGGTTCTATTATTTTGTTATGCATGTACTGAACTGGCATGCTCACAAATTTTTTCTGTAGAGGTTTGTTTCACTCTGGTTCTTGAATCTGTGTTGTTTTGCTCAACAAAACTTAGCTGTTCCAAATTTGTACTATACAGACAACTGGCCATTTTCATTCAAGGAATGGTCGTTTGTGGTGAGTAGAAGTTTATTACGAAACTCACATACTGAAAATCTCAGTCATAATGGCTGTTGGCACTTATGCTCTCTACGGCTGTAGCAAGCGCCTGCTTACTTGGGTGGTAATCGTCATGATTTCTCTTGCGGGACTAGCTTGTGTACGTTTTCGCATAGAATTTTGGACTCCCTGTTCTGTGCGCCTGCTCAAAAGTTGTTACAGAGCCGCCCGTTAGTGATTTCTAAGTCACATTTGCATGCAACGTGATGTCGTGACCTTATCCAATTGCAGGAATTGCTCTGTCATTTGTGGCCTCATTCATCTACGATTTATTCATCTTCATCCTCACAGTGTACAAGATTTGCAAAACTAGAGGCTTGCTGCGGTTGTCTCTAGTCTCCAGGAGAAACATTATAGATGTCATATTTCACGATGGTAAATCTTTCGTCGCATCTGTATTGTAAATACTGAATCAACCGAATGCAGGTGCGATGTACTTCGGGTGAGGTTGCTAGCTAGATTGTGATTCGAGTGGTTTTTGATCCTCCAGAGCGATGGCACTGTCCAATATACCGAACATCCTAACGTTCTACGTGAGTCACCGAGCAAATACTGATGGGGTCGCAAAATGCTCACAGCTTGAATCAGATTGGTTCTGTGAGCATACAAACCTCGCAACTTATTTTTAGCTTGACTATTTCCTGACGATTTGCAAGGTTGGCCTCAGAGGCAGTCTTTCCACGTTTACTGGCTGGTGAGTGATTGGTGCGATAAACACGGACCGATCTTGAATATGACCTCCAGCATTTCCGTTACTCTTGTCTCTCGGCTGATGCTTAACCTGCATAGGACTATCGACACTGGCATTTTGTCCACACCCGCTCAGGACGACGGCCCCAGCCTTCCTGTCCTTACCACCAGGGTCAACATGCAATCCGCGATTTCCTCTCACCATTCGTAGGCTGGTATTGGATTCTGTTTCTGGATGCAAAGTTACGGGAATTCTTGTTGGAAGCGGAAAGTTGTTCTTTCCTTGAAGGCAGTACTGCACCGCACAGGACGGGTGCTTAATGTATATAAAATCTCATTTATTGTCATCTCTGGGCCCGCCCTATGTAGATATGCTAATCATTGGCTAATTATCCTATATGTGCTTGTCCATAATACGACATATCAATGTATAATCCTTGGCCTCTAGACTCGTTTTGGTTGAGGTTACCGCTGGGCTTTCTCCTACCTTTTCGGGTCATGTACATCCACTAAACGGACACCCTTAAATCTTCTGAATCACCTCGGTTATACATTTGCGATACGCAGTGCTGCACGAGCCATGTACGGGGGCTGCATACAGACCCAAATTCATGTCAGGATATTTGGTCTTAGTGCCCTAGCGGAACATCTCGTGGTTAGGCTACCGAAAAAAGTGAAGCAGCAAGTAACTCTGACTTGCGTATGTTCATGTAACACTGTTTGCAACCATGCGGACTGTAAGGAAATTCCAGACATTGACAAGTAATGTTGGACAGCACTTCTATTAGAAAGCTCGCACATCTGCTCCGATCCCCCATAGTAGAACGCACGAAAGGGAAATGATGTTTGGAACAAGGGAAGCATACCACTCACCTGTGGGTTCTCTCCTACAATCCATCATTGTCCACAGCAGGCGGTTATATCTGCCTGCCTGCATCGGAGCTTATCTTTGGGAAGGCTGGTGTGAAGTTGCCATGGAGGAGCGGGGTATGCACCAAAACAGATGGTGCGGGCTGTGTCCGCTCCCGGATGCCACTCCCATATGGACCTCATGGCGCATCCTGACTCCTCAGGACATGTTTTTAATCCTACTCTGAATGACCCTTTTGAATGAAAGGGCAGGTGCATGCATATGTGATACTGTAGTATCATCATCGAGGTACATATGAAGAGCGCTCAGAGATCCTAGTCTTCGAACACAGCTACAATATTTCTATGGGCTTAATGTCCATCATGTGGTGAATAGAAGCTACGTCGTTGACTCGTGCTACGATGTCACGATCCGATGCAATCCTCTTGTACTCGCCGCCGTGCTGCTGTGCTAGCAAAAATGCGCTGAAAGGCTGCCCAAGGCGAACAAGCAATCGAAACGCTCGGTCGGTCGATTCCGAATCAACTGGGTCCTGTGCTACAGGAGAACCACCAGGTGAGTCGGCTAATGGAGATTCGGGCTCGGACCAGTCTACTAAGCTCTCCGCATCGTCTGCAAAGGCAGGGTCTGGCTCTGCAAAGACAGGCAGCTCGAGAAGACGACGATCCCAAGGACGGACAAGCAAGAACGTCTGTCGAGTGGGCCTCGCCCGCGAGAACTGAATCAGCGTCTCTTCCGTAGTGATAAGCAGGTCTCGAAGCCCGTCTGCCTTGACTGCATACGTGATATGAGTCTCTTGAGCTAGACAACGCCTCCGTCTGACTTCTGTGACACGAAATGCGATGCAAGGCAAATGTAGTCTGCAGTTCGCGAAGCGAGAAGCGCTCATGTTGTCAAGCTGTGAATAAAGGTTTGAAGCCAACCCCGTAGCCACTGTATCTCGCAGCGAAGAGACCCTTGTCTGAATCTCATCCTCAGACAAAGATGGCAAGGCGCATGGAGGAGCGGCATATGAGGTGATGCTGGCTGGAAGACAACTATTGAACTCGGATGGTTGTCCGACCCAGTCAAGGGCAGTGATGTCGCCTGACCGAGCCACGATCTCCTGCAGGAGCCGCCCAAGCGCATTCTGCTTCCTCTCGCCATATATGACAGGTAAATTGACGCCGAAGATGCCAAACAATGAGTATGCAATGTCTTCCTGCACGGTGGTGACACGCATAGAGGCCCATTGCAGTTTCTCTCGAGCGCCTCTCATCCCAGGACGGAAGGCAACGAGGGCCTGTCGATCTATGCCCATTGCATCCCCCAACTCCTTCATGATTGCAGGGGACTCTTTGTGGTTGGGAGTGTGGTCGTCGAGATATAATGACCAATCCTTTTGATAAAAGACAACAGCTTTTGGAGAGACGAACTCTTGAAAGGTCCATCCTCGCTCGTTCCAAGCACTCCTCGCCAGCGCGCCGGACATGGATGAAGGGGGAACATCGCACAGGTAGACGATGGTAAGCGCTGAGTGGCGGTACCAGACGAACATAGAGTTGATCGATTCTTGGAGCTCGGTATTGCTGTTCTTGTCGATGCAGCATGTGTCCATCCATGCCCAACAATACCCCGCATCACGAGCAATTTTGCAGAACGACTGCAATTTCACAATACCGCCAACGTCAATCAACTCGTACACCACTTTGTCCTGGATGTCGTGCAACAGTGCCTCCGTCTCTTCCCACCTGTGCGATAGCAGGACACAGCGGAAGTACGTCGCCACCACGTCTTTGATGCGCGATACTTGGAGGTCTGAATGCTTCGTTATATACGACAGAAGTTCCTTGTACTCCGCACTCGTTTTGAAGGAGTTTATCTGTGCCGCTCGGTTGCACAAGAGACCCGTGGAGGTGTTAAGTAGACGAAGCGGGGCATTTTCCAGTTCAATCCAAACCGCTCTTCGAATGACATCTTCTGCTTCGGAGGGAGAGACATACTGCTGTCGCAGTTCTGCAGAGCGAGATAAGCATCTTCGAGTTGATGCACGTGTGTTCCGGGGTGTTACCTCGTATCTGCGCTTGAGGAGCATTGGACAACTTGGACAACATGATTGCGAAGGCCTCGATGGCTTCGTCATAACGTTGCGCACCACGAAGCGCTGCATGCTTCAACTGGTATCCAACGTGAGATGAAGGGTTGACCTCGATGACCTATGCGTCGCTGAAGTGAACATGGGCAACGACAAAGTAGATGCCACCGCACCTTTTGCGCATCGAGAAGTGCATCCTCCCATAGCATTTTTCCCAGCTTGGCCTGACTGCGGTTTGCAAAGATTATGTAGCTTGTAGAGTTGAGGTCGATTGCGGCAGAGTATAGGTCAATAGCACTGTCGTAATTGCCCGTAGCGAAGGCAGCATCTCCATCGGCAAGGCAGAGCGCACTGCATTCTTCTGTGAAAGCTGAGTGAATGCAGGTGAGTATTCTAGCCTGTGTAACATTATGGACTGCGGACTTGCCGTTGGACCAGTCAAGACAGTTGGCCTTCGTGTTGTCGTCAATCCTGTCCATCATGTGTCGGTATGATTTCAGGGCATCTTCAAGTCTACCTGCTCGAAGGAATGCATCACACCGTTTCTGGTGTGCGTTTTGCCACAGGGATTTCAGGTCCCATCCAAAGAGCTGCACAAAGCATGGAGTTCGGCATGAAAAGGATGTTTGGATGAATCATATCAACGTACCATGATGATGTCCTCGTATATAAGATGAGCGGTCGATGTAGATGAGAGAGCGCTGGAGTTGATAGCAACAGTGAAATGATCAGCAGCGTCTTGGGGACACGCGTCATTCACAGCATTTATTCCAAGTTGAACACACAGATATGCCTGATGTGCGAAATTCAGCAAGTTCAAAATCAACGCATGAAGATGGGGTTGGTGAAGGACTCACTTCCACCATGCGACACGCGGTATCTTTATCCGGACAAGCTGCAGCTAGCTCTCGTAAAAGTATAAGTGCCTCCTCATGTTGGCCTGCGTTGAAAATAGTGATGGCCTGAAAACCACGATTTGAAATATGAAGCACAAAAGAAAATCTAACATGCCTTGATCAAGAGAAGGAAATGAGTAATATCTTCGTTGGCAAAAATGGACGCGATGTCAAATGCCGTTCTTGCGTCCTGGATGTGCCCTTTTCCGCAGAGGGCGATGCCCTTGGAGATGTAGCCTGTCAATGAGGGCTGAATGGCGACGGACTACATCACAAAGTTAGCCTTTCATACGGGGACCACAATAGGTCAGTATATCACCTTGATTGCGTCCTGCAGCGCGTGGTCCCAGTGGAGGTTGCGTGCCATGATGAATGAGCGGTTGGCATAGGACGTGTAGTTGCTAGCATCAGTATTGATATCATGTGTGAATAGCTGTTCAGCGGTAGACAAATCCCCCGCGATGCATGCATTGCGGGCGGTCGTGTTGATGGAGAGTATCTGTGGCATGAAGGATGCTCGAGTTGCATTATCAAAGTCACAGATGGAAACATGCCTTGGAATCAAATACTTGAGACTTGGAATAAAGTTAATGGGGAAGAAGATGAAGTGTGAAGTCAACGCCAACTTACATCGCCTGTCGCCTCATTTTGTGAAGCGTCCTGTGGCAAAGTGTCCTTGCGCGAGATGAGATGATGAAGGGACAGGAATCAACAGGAGAGTACCTCTGCTAGTTCTTTGAGGGCATCCTTTGGCAAATTGTCCTTGGGTACAGCCCACTCTGAGATCATCTTATCATTACCTCCGCTGAGGATGTGCTTGCCGTCCGCGGAGAAAGTCACGCATGCTGTCGAGGATGAGTGCTTGAAGATGGCGATGGTGTGTCGATCTGAGAGCCGCCAGAGACGGACCTGCTTGTCACTAGAAGCGGAAGCAACGAGTGTCCCAGAAGGATTAACGGTAATGGTGTTGATAAAGTCGGTGTGACCTGTCCAGGGATCGCCGACCTGCTGCCAGGTGGATGCATCCCACCCCCGTATTGTAGGATCGGAATCATCGCCTGCTGAAAGAAGATGTGTGCCGTCGGGCGTCCATGCAAGTGACTTATTGAATGATGTGTGAGTCTTGAGCTTGAGCTCTGCAACACATTTCCTTGTGTCTGAATTATAAATTTGGACATTGTTGGTTGTTAAGATGGCAAGAAGTTTGCCAGACGGCGAATACCGAATGCAGTTGACATGACCACACTCGATCGGATTTCCTTGCTGCTGCCAGGTTTTGGTGTTCCACAACTTCGATGTCTTGTCCCATGAACCAGTGGCAAGCACTGTTCCATCCGGAGAAAAGTCCAGCGAGTCGATCCCTTCGGAATGGGCTTTGATGGGTTGGGTGAGTGATTCCCCAGTTTCTCCATGCCATACGATGACCTCTCCACTCAAATCACCGCTTGCTATCAATTGCCCATCTCGGGATACCGCTAATGCCCACACCGCTCTGCTATGCCCCTCCATCTTCTTCAGCGCTTCACCTGTCTTCAAGTCCCACAGACGAAGCGTGTTGTCGTGCGAGCCCGTAACCATTCGTCCCTTATCGGGGAAAACTGCGACAGCCTTTACGCCTTTTTTATGACCTTTAAACTCTCGAAGGGGTGTGGTGCTTGGAATGAGCAGCGACATTTTACTGGAGGTCGATGGTGCTGAGCAGAGTCGAGGTGGACTTTGGAGGGATTGTGGCCGTCTTTCTCTACAGAGGTGCGTGTATTATGTTTTACGTTGCTTCACCGCATTTATCTGCCCCCTGTTTCCATAGACGCCCAAGATAAGAGGCTAGCGCGCAAGTCCTGTCGAATATCACAAAGTCATCTAATTCGCAGGCAACATCAATCGTGTTGTGTTTCTCATGCCGAATTACCACTCTAGTACATGTCTGAACGTCACATCTCGCATATGTCGCTGCCCTGGTCATATTCCCTCATGAAACCAGGATCCATTTCATCCACCGTACCCTCACTCTGGTCATCCCTTCGACTCTCACCGTGCATGTGCTTCGGATGCGTGTTGCGGCTGAAAGGTCTCGCTTGTCGCGTCCCAAACCGCTGCCAGTTCTGCAACGGAGGACTTCAAGGCCCTATCGTATCCCACATCTCATCACACTGTTAGTACATTCTCATCAAAGCTGATCCATGAGACTGATAGCGTCGTTCGCATTCATGGATAGTATATCCCTGCTTTCAATCGTCATCGACCCGATATCTCGCCTCCTCGAAGTGGATGATCGACCGAGCAAGTCAGGGGCAGATTATCTGGCTGGAATAGGCTGTAAGGAGAGAGTCTGGGGATCAGAATAATATGTTTATATCAAAGCAATCGAGAGTAGCCTTCGTCAGTCATGGATACATTCAGCATGAGCTGTACAGGCTCCGAATCTCCTTGCCATTACCACCCGCATCCCAACCACCAGGAGCAGCAACAAATTCGAATATCCTATTTCTACCTCCTGGCAACATGCCACTGCGGAATTAGAAACATAAGAAAGACAGGACAAAAATATCACACCTGAATGCACGTCAAGGACAAGACTG
Source organism: Suillus lakei (assembly GCA_016628065.1). NCBI lineage: Eukaryota > Fungi > Basidiomycota > Agaricomycetes > Boletales > Suillaceae > Suillus > Suillus lakei. The sequence continues at coordinate 87,715 of JABBWA010000079.1, read as the reverse complement.
AAAAAAGGCTCAATCCAAGCCCCTCCTTCTTTCGCACCAGATAAGGGCGCGCACACACAAGCTCGATGAAATAGTTTCTGTGAGCGCACCTACTCGGGCTTGATGCGTCTGCGGGTTAGTTTCACATCTCAGACGGGATTGAGAGTCAGTTTGGGATGGCGAAGGAAGAATGGGGCCGCAAAGATGAGAGGTCAAGCCTCACAGCAAGCCTATGCCTTCAATATATCAAGACGCTGTGCGAGGACGTCGACGGGGCGTTTCCATGACTTACGTTAGATGACAGCGCCAATGGAAAGCGAACAAGCATGAAACACTCTTTGCCCATCTCAATTGCGAGTGGAAGATCCGAGAGCCACTGTTTTATCTCGGCTTTAGAATTGTAGATTCGGGCCAAAGAAGTAAAGTTGGACGGTCCGATATGCGATTCTATGAAAAAGCTCGCACAGAAGGCACGAAAGGGAAACGATATTCAATACAAGGGACGTATACTAGTAGGGCTGTCCGCGGGAGGTGACTCAGAGTCGAGCTCTGCCCGGCGATTAATCCCCATATGTCCTCTCCGTGCTCTCTCCAGACACGTTATGATATTTGAAGAGGGAGAGAGGAAGGAAAGCCTGAGGCTGTACTGCTATAGCCCGGCTGCGTACTTATGATTGCGAGGTGAGGTAACCAGTAAATGAACTAAGGTCTACTAGGGTACGGCATCACTGTTATTTGGCAACAACCTTGAATCCAAACAACCGGATGAACTTACACACTCTGTTTAGCTCTGCCTGCCGCCAGATATGTTCGTCTGTATTCACTTCTTGCTAACGGACTCCGCAAGTTCCATATAGACGTCGGAGCACAGTGTACACTACAGGCAAGACTCCAATTCTCTCCAATTGCCAAAAGCAATAGGCTTTGCAACCAACCTCGAAGCTTCTACACCTCGGCCTGCCTACACGCCTGCCCAATTAAAGACAAGCGGCATGTATCCTGACTTGTATTCTCCCCTCTCATCACCCCCAACATGACACAGGTAGTGGCCTCACCCGCAAGCAGCGCATGCTGATGATCGCTCTCATAACCTTATTTGCCTACATCACACTCGACTCTTCAATCAAGTAATCCCTGCTCCGAGCTTCATTAACACAATTTAATTCACCATCACGACAATTGGATTTAGCGACATTTGCCCACTTCCCCTGCATCAAGAGTATTCACCTATTTTTACGCTACCATTTGCATCGTGGATCTTACCGTGGTTGTGGGCATGGTATAAGAGACGACGAGGAAGGCTGCACGTCGGTTTTCTATACCACCTACAGGAAATTCGAGATCGATGGCGTACATTACGGAGACGAAAGAATGCGGAAAGGTGACCGCGTTCAGCGGCCATTTGGAGACTACGATACAAAGGTGCAAAGGTGCGTGATCGAAAAACACCCAACTCGTTTTGGGTCAATGTAAAGAAGAGGTTTTTAGTGGTGCAGAAAACATCCCGCACCCTTTGGATGGTTGTCTGAACCTCGGGGCACTACAGAGAAGCACGCTCTTTGGATGTGCTCTTCTTTTTTTCTGCTGTAGATGCGTGTCTATCCTGCATTTTACGCTGCTTGACCTGCCTCGTGTTTTGACATAGACCCCCCGAATGTGAGGCTGCTCGCCTTCACATGTCCATCTGTAGCGAATGCTTCCCGTTATCATGCACACCTTCTGCGACAGCCCTGCGCCTCTGCACGTGGGTCAAGCTTGTATATCCACAGCTTTTGAAATGTATCACCTTGCGTCAAATTGGGGTACAGTCCAACTGCCAGCGGTAGGCCCCGAATCTCGCTAGGAGTGCTCTTGAATTCACAATCTCGATCTATCCTGTTTAGAATGATGAGCCCCTACTCCAGCACATCATCTTGTAACGTGTTCGAACGGTCACACCTCGCGTACATCGTTGCTCTGGTCACATTCTTTCACTGGAATGTGCTTATATAGCTCAAAGTACTATCACTCCGGTCATCCCAGGTGCGTGTGCATCGGATGTATATTGCAGCTAAAGTCTGCGCATCGGGTGTCCAAAGCCGCTACTAGTTCTCCAACGGGGGGCTGTTTACCCAAGTTGCATTATATTCGACACTTGGTGATGATCATTTTCAGAGGTGTCACAGCCTTGCTTCCACCGCTATGTTCATCGCTCATTCCAGTCCTTAGCCTCGCCAATCCCAGCACTGGTTTTGGTCTTGCTCGTCTGCTACTCCCTTCCAATCCGTCCTCATGGAATCCTGCATGATATAAGTAGCGGTGCAACGCGGTCGTCAATTCTACCAACCTCAGCAGGCTCTTGCCGCAGCCGAATCTGTGCAAGCCCTGCATTCGATGATTGACCGGCTGTCACTGGCGTTCGGGAACGCTACCATGAAATAATTTCACCTGATCCTGAGCCCTAAGTGAGTTAACAGTGATCAAGCGATTTTTGACGGCCGACCAGTCTTGAGCTAGAGCGAGCAGCACTAGCACTGACAGTGCTTCCTTCGGCCAACAATGCCAAAGAGAACGCACCCACGACAGATGCAGAAAAATGGGAGGAAGGGGCTACTGTTTTGCCTGGCGTCCATGTGAGGGCTTTTGGGGAAGGTGGGGATGCAATGGAAGGGAAGGGTACGGGCCTAGAAGGGTGTGCGTGTCCACTTGGTATTTGCACAAGCTGGGACTCAACGTTGCTCGACGGCGATGGGCCTGTTCAAACATTGTGAGATAACCAATTTCAATTTGAAGAGGGCATATAGCGTGTGCTGCTATTCGCCCTGATTCGCCTGAAGTTCTCACCCCGGGTGTTGGTTCTATCGTCCTGCGCAGATTGGTAAGCTCTTGAATGTCTGGTGTTTGGCAAAAGCCTTGAATCCAAACAAACCGGATGCATGCTTCACTCTGATCCTCCCTGATCAAGACTTTGACTTCGTCCACTCCCACGACTTAGGCCTTGCAACCAACCTGTCTCCTACATCTCGGCCTGCTGCATGTCTGCCGGAAAATCCCATTTCAACTTATCTCACGTTCCCTGCTGTATGCATAAGTATTCTCACTCCCTCAAACATGTTTCTCTCAGCGGTATCGACGCCTTGGGCCTTTACGCACAACCGTCTCACTCATTTTCTCGATATTCTTCCCGCCGCATGACACATCCGTCTTCCCCACTATTATGATATAAGACAGCCCTCCTCCCTCAAGCCCTCACATCTCTCATATCATCTTCCGGCTCGCCGCGCGTAGCTGCTGCAGTATTACCCTGAAGACCGGTGCAATCTTTTGCATTCATAGTACAGGACTACGTTACCTCTTTGGGGGAGACTGGATTTATCCAGACCGAGCATTCAAATTGCCTCTAGATTTATCATCCATGTTGGTTACCCCGACATTACTGCAAAACTTATCCGGGAATCTCAATACGGCCGAGTCGTTTAAGATGAAGCTTGCAGCAAGGCATTCTTCGTGTTTTTCAGGCGCGTTGTAAGTTTTATTTCGTTTTTTATTGTGTTCTTGTTTTTCGAAGACGTCTTATATACATCTTTCTGTTGCAGGCCTTACTAGCAGCGCTTCTCGGTGCGTTTGACTGTCTTTCTACGCACGTGGACTACTATGCCAGTCTCAGTAACACCGCCGAAGAGTTCCCTCTCTTTACGACGCGTCTTACTTTCGATCCCAAACAGAGTGGACTTCCCAGGAAGGCTACAATACATGACTGTCTCGTTCTGTTTGGCGGATCGCAGAGGCAGTGAGTGCATGTTAGGCTTTCGTGTCGCGTATCTCAATGACTGAATACTGACTCCTCATCATTCCCTCGCACATCGCGTTCTACTTGTAGAAGAAGTTCGTCGGTTCCTGATCCAATATTTTTATCATGATAATCCATGTTGTTGGTCTATCCCCTCGTGCCAGTGTATTTTAAAAAAAACTGCGAGGGATGAATATGATTGTTTACCCGTAAGGGCCTTCTGAATTACTAGAGGTGTTCCCTCCGAAAGACGTGTTGATGCTAACGTACGAATCACTACATCAACCTGTCGCTAGTGCCACCCACGATAGAGGACAAAGGGTTGCAAGATATGATAAGGAAGTGACGAGACTGAGAGCATAAATCGAACCCTCCCCATTGTCTGCTCTGAAAAGAAACTACAGGACACCTGTACATGCATATATGGTACGTATACTATACTAGCATCACCGTCAAAGTACAAACAAAGAACTGCTGGGAGATCCCTGGTCTACAAAAGAATTCTTACAGCTACAGTATTTCCAGTGTCCTAATGTCCATCATATCCCCCACAGAAGCCACATCTTGGACCTGGACAATGATATCACGATCCGCCGCGATCCTCTTATACTCTCCGCCGCGCTGCCGCGCTAGCAAAAATGCGCCAAAAGGCTGCCCAAGGCGAACGATCAATTGCAGTGCTCGCGAGTGAAAGTTCGCATGAACCAGCTCCTGTTCTACTGGAGACCTCCCTGTCGAGTCGTCTAACGGCGACTCGGGTGCAGACCAATAATCATCTTCGCTCCCTGTGTCGTCTCCAAAGTCAGCTGGATTCGCAGGGTCAGGTAGCTCGAGCAGATGCCGATCCCAAGGACGGACAAGCAAGAATGTCTGCTGACTGGGCCGGTGCGGCGAGAACTGAACTAGCGGTTCTTTGGTGGTAATGAGCAGATCATGAAGTCCGCGTGCCTTGACTTCGTATGTACAATGAGTCTCCTGGGATGGACCGTATCTCAACCCGACTTCTGTGACACGGAATGTGATGCAAGGTAGATGCAGTCTGCAGTTCGCGAAACGAGCAGCGCTTGTGTTATCAAGCTTGCTATAAAGTGTCAATGCCAAATCCACAGCCACGGTACTCTTTCGTAGCGAAGAGACCACTGTCTGAATCTCGTCTTCAGACAAAGATGGTGGGGCGGATGGTGGGGTTGCATATGATGTGATATCGGCAGGAAGACAACTGTTGAACTCGGATGATTGTCCGACCCAATCGAGGGCAGTAATGTCGCCCGATCGAGCTACGGTCTCCTGCAGGAGACGCCCGAGCGCGTTTTCCTTCTTCTCGCCATAATCTATAAGTAGACGAACACCGAAGACTCCAAACAACGAGTATGCGATGTCTTCCTGACGTGTTGTAACACGCTTTGACGCCCATCGAAGTCTCTCTCGTGCTCCGTTCATCCCCGGACAGAAGGCGACGAGGACCTGGCGATCAATGCCAGTCACAACCTGTAACTCCTCCATTATTGCAGTTGAATTTTTGTGGTCGGAAGAGCGATCATTGAGATATGGGGTCCAATCTCTCTGATAAAAGAGAATGACTCTCGAAGCGAGGAATTCTTGAAAGGTCCATCCTCGTCTGTTCCACTCACTCTTCGCCAGAGCGCCAGACTTGGATGAAGGCGGAACATCCGAAAGGTATACGATCGTAAGGGCTGAGTGACGGTACCAGACGAACATGGAGTTTAGTGATTCTTGCAGCTCAACGTTGTTGCTCTTGTCAATGCAGCATGTATCGCTCCATGCCCAGTGATACCCCGCATCACGAGCAATTTGGCAGAATGTCCGCAACTTTGCAATGCCGCCGAGCGATTTCAGCTTGTACACAATCTTGTCCTGGATGTCCTGCAGCAGCGGCTCCTTTCCTTGCCATCTGTGGGATAACATGACACAACGGAAGTAAGTCACCACCGCGTCTGTGATGTGTTCCATTCGGAGGTCTGCGCGCTTCATAGACAATGATAGCCAAAGCTCATTGTACTCTACGCTCATTTTGAAGGCGCCTATCTGAGCTTCTCGGTCACATAAGAGCCCAGTGGCAGTGTTGATTAGACGAAGCGGGGCGGTATCGAGTTGATTATCGATTACCCTTCGAATGACACTTTCTGATTCGGAGAGACTGACATACTGCTTGCGAAGGTCTGAAGGCAGGTTGAACATCCGGACAAGTCTGTCACTGAGGGCTTACTTCGTATTTCCACATCGTGAGAGCTTTCCAATTTGGCGAGCATCGTCCGGAAGGCCGGGATAGCTTCATCATAGCGTTGCGCGCCATAAAGCGCTGCATACTTCAACTTGTATCCAACGTGTGACGAAGGGTTGACTTCGATGACCTATACGTGGCTGAATTGAACATGGGTTTACAAAAAAGTAGATGTCATCGCACCTTTTGTGCATCGAGAAATGCACCCTCCCACAACATTTTGCCTAACTTTGCCTTGCTGCGATTTTCAAAGAAAGTTTCAGAGGCCAAATTCAGGTCGATCACCACCGAGTATATATCAATAGCCCTGTCATAATCTCTTGCAGCGAGGGCAGCATCTCCGTCGGCAAGGCAGAGCGCACTGCATTCTTCCGTGAAAGCTGAATGAAATGCAAGTGAGGATTCTAGCCTGCATGACATTTCGGACTCGAGATTCACCATTGGACCAGTCAAGGCAGTTGGCCTTTGAATTTTCATCACTTTTTTCCATCATGTGTTGATATGATTTCAGCGCTTCTTCAAGTCTACCTGCCAGACGGAGTGCATCGCACCGTTTCTGGTGTGTATTTTGCCACAAGGACTTCAGATCCCATCCGAAGAGCTGCAGAAAGTATGGAGTGCAACATGGAAAACATGTTCGAATCAACGTACCACCACAAAGTCCTCGTATATATAATGAATGGCCAATGTAGATGAAAGAGCGCTGGAGTTGACAGCAGCAGTAAAGTGGTTAGCAGCATCATTGTGACGCGCTTCATTCATGGCATCGTTTCCGAGTTCAACACACAAATATGCCTGATGTGCGAAGTCCGCAAGATCAATATCAAAGCACGAACGGGGTTGATCAAGGACCCACCGCCACGAAACGACACGCAGCATCGTTATCCGGACAAGCTGCAGCTAGCTCTCGCAAAAGTATAAATGCTTCCTCATGTTGATCTGCATTGAACATAGCGATGGCCTGAAAACCACGATTTAAAACACGAAACACAAAAGAAAAATCTGAAATGCCTTGATCAAGAGAAGGAAATGAGTAATATCTTGGTTGGCAAAAATGGACGCGACATCAAATGCCATTTTTGCGGCCCGGATGTGGCCTTTTCCGTAGAGGGCGATGCCCTTGGAGATGTAGCCTGTCAATGAGGGCTGAATGGCGACGGACTACGTCACGAAGTTAGCCTTTCTTAAGGGTTAGGGGACCCCGATAGGTCAATATATCACCTTGATTGCGTCCTGCAGTGCGTGGTCCCAGTGGAGTTTGCGTGCCATAATGAATGAGCGGTTGGCATAAGACGCGTATTTGCTTGCATCAGTATTGATCTCTTGTGTGAATAGCTGTTCAGCGGTAGACAGCTCCCCCGCGATGCATGCATTGTGGGCGGTCGTGTTGATAGAGAGAACCTGAGGCATAAAAGATGCTCGAATTGCATTATCAGAGTCAAAAATGGAAACATGCCTTGGAATTGGAGACTTGAGACTTGGAAACAAGTTAATGGGGAAGAAGATGACGGGTGAACGCCTACTTACGTCGTCTGTCGCCTCGTTTTCTGAAGCGTCCTGTGGCAGAGTGTCCTTGCGCGAGATGAGATGACGCAGGGACAGGAGATTAACAGGAGAGTACCTCGGACGCCAGTTCCTCGAGGGCATCCTCTGGCAAAACGTCCTTGGGTACAGCCCACTCTGAGATCATCTTATCACGACCTCCGCTGAGGATGTGCGTGCCGTCCACGGAGAAAGTCACGCATACTGTTGAGGACGAGTGCTTGAAGATGGCGATGGTTTGTCGGTCTGAGAGCCGCCAGAGACGGACATGGTTATCACTAGATGCGGAAGCGGCGAGCATGCCAGAAGGATCAACGGCCAAGGTGTTGATAGAGCCAGTGCAGCCCGTCCAGGGATCACCGACCTGCTGCCAGGTTGATGCATCCCACTCCCGTATTGTAGGATTGGGAATATGGCCTCCTGAAAGAAGGCGTGTGCCATCGGGCGTCCACGCGAGTGACAAGTTAAATGATGTCTGAGCCTTGATTAATGTTGCGACCTGTTCCCTGGTGCCTGAATTATAAATTTGGATATTGTTGGCTGTTGAGATGGCGAGAAGTTGGCCAGACGGCGAATACCGAATGCAGTAGACATAACCACACTCAATCGAATTTCCTTGTTGCTGCCACGTTTTGGTGTTCCACAACTTCGTCGTGTTGTCCCGTGAACCAGTGGCTAGCACTGTTCCATCGGGAGAAAAGTCCAGCGAGTAGATCCAATCAGAGTGGGCTTTGATGGGTTGGGTAAGTGATTCCCCAGTTTCTCCATGCCAGACGATGACCTCTTTGTCACTACCGCTTGCTATGAATTGCCCATCTCGTGATACCGCCAATGCCCACACTTCACTGTCATGCCCCTCCATCTTCTTCAACACTTCACCTGTCTTCAAGTCCCACAGACGAAGCGTGTTGTCGTACGAGCCCGTAACCATTCGTCGTTTGTCGGGGAAAACTGCGACTGCCCTTACGCCTTTTTCATGACCTTGAAACTCTCGAAGGAATGTGGTGCTTGGAATGAGCTGAGTCATTTTCCTGGAGGTTGATGGTGTTGAACACGGTCGAGGTAGACCTTGGAGTGATCGTGGGCGTCTCTAAGCCGCAGAGGCGCGTCTATTGTGTTGTTTCACCGCATTCATCTGCCTCGTGTTTCCATAGACGCCCAAGATAAGAGGCTAGTGCGCAAATCCTGTCGAATATCACAAAGTCATCTATTCTGCAGGCTCATCAACCGTGTCCTGTTTCTCTTTCGAATTGCCACCCCAGCACATGTCTGAACGTCCCATCTCGCATATGTCGCTGCCCTGGTCATATTCCCTGATGAAACCAGGATCCATTTCATCCACAGTACCATCACTCTGGCTATCCCTTCGACTCTCAACGTGCGTGTACTTCAGATGCGCGTTGCGGCTGAAAGGCCTCACTTGTGGCGTCCCAAACCGCTACCAGTTCTGCAACGGAGGACTTCAAGGCCCAAATGTTGTACCCCACATCGCATGATACTGTTAGTACATTCTCATCAAAGCTGATCCATGAGACCGATAGCGTCATTCACAATGAATCGTCCGTGATCTCATATGTCGTGGTTAGCCTTACTAGAGCTCGATAGTGACGCGGGTGACCCGCACGCCCGCAGGTAGCACCTACGGATATACTCGTACCCGTACCACTTGACCCGGGACGGGTACGGGCATGGCCCCAAACTTCAACTGACCCGCGGGTAGTACCCGGGCACGACCCGGGTCGACCCATGTCAGGCCCTACACCCTACATCAAGTGGCTCTTGTTGAAACTGAGCAAAGGATTATGGCCAGGTGCCGAGGGAGGATGAGGATAGGGTATAGCACGGGTACGGGTCACACCGCGGGTATGGGGGTCACGGGTATGGCGGGTACGGGTACGGTGTAGAGATGTGCTACCCGTGGTCACACCGTACCCGTCAGCACGGTATACGGGTATGTTCTCGGGTAGCCGCACTATCTCCGAATGTTGTCCGCGGTACTACATGTTGGACATGACAGGATTCGCCACCCACTACGATCCTTATTTTTCGGAGGCCGTTGACTGCAACAGTGACCCACTGCTTCTATCATGTTTCTCGCTGCTTCAATATCCTACCAGTTCATATTCTTCCGTCTCGGCGACACATTACTATTACTGATTACAACTCGGTGATTCAACAGTATAAAGTAAGGTGTGCAGGCTCTACATTTCTCAATCGTCCCACTCACTCCATCATCATGGTTAACCAGCCTACTGCCAATGACACTACCTCGCTTGCTGAGTCTACCTCAACGCACTCAGATGTATCGTCGTCTCCGCAGTCCATAGCGGAAAATACTGCAAAACGTGTTAAGCTGATCATTCCACAGGTCAAAGCAACCCCCTCCGAGTTGCACCCTGCTGCGCCGGAAGTAATTGATGTCGATGTCGATGTCGATGAAAATAATACAGCTCCTGCCGCTGAACAGGATGACGAAGCTGATCTAGGTATGTGAACTTATTGCTCGTGTCTACGTGGACCTTGATTCATTTTCACTCACAGAGACACTCAAGAAAACTTCACTCGAAACCGCTTGTCTCCGTCATCAACCCGTGCATTCCTCTGTTTTGGCTCATGGCTCCGTTGTGATTTGCTCGCACCTGAGGACCTTACTAATATTATGAAGTCCTTGAATAAAAGAAAATGAGAGGACAAGAGTGTTAGGTATTAGATCTACGTACTAGTACTGCTATTTCTTGTATGTGTACCCGCGGGTTAATGCAACACCGCGGGTAAGTTGCTATACCACGGGTTAGTACGGTAATACCGTACCCCTACCCGCACGGGTACGGTGTTGACGGGTACGGGTACGGTGTTGATCTTCCGACCCGCGGGTATACCCGTGCTATACCCTAGATGAGGATAGTAATCTAATTTGTGAACCGGAAGTTCTGGACTCCCTGCCTCCTAAGTGCAACTGCAGGTTCGGCGATGCGAAAAAGAATGCTTGGCTACTGAGTACTGATTCCTTAGGATGGATATCAATATAGCGGGGATAGCGTGGGTAAGGGGACTGGAACATCGGAATCCCGGATGCTGAGTAGTAAGAACGAAGAAGGTTTGGGTGGGAAGTACTGTATGGACCTCTGCAACGTGGGGGTGGGTAACTCGACCTGGGAGATCAGCCTAGACCAGCTCTGGGTTGCTCTGGGGTATCAATATCTGCAATTATTTGTCAGAACCTGCGGGGGATCTGGCAGTTATCAATTCAAAAAATCGGCTGCCGAGTCGATTCCGATGCTGAACGAGCATGTCAAACGTTGTAAGTTGGAACAGAACTCTGCACTGACTCTGCTTCTTGCGTAGTCAAACCTTAGCTTGAATTTCAAACTTTAAAGAAGGCAGACACCCGTCAAAGGTGAGAAAAATCCCGTAAAACTGGCACTACAGCAAATCTTCCACGCACAGATCATCAACAGAAACCTATATATATCGAGTCTCGCATGCTCGCATATGCCACATCCTGTCCGTTGGATGATACCAGCACTCACTCACGACGAAAAACATGGTCTCCACTTGCGGGGGATCTCGGGGATGTTTGGATGTATGCATTAAGTTGAGCTTGCACCCAACGTAACATAAGTAAGTGGAGCTTTAGGGTAGCACGTTTAAATATAGACTTTATTTGTAGTTGATCGAGTGTGGCAGAGTGTGGCGTTCAATGCCGTCGACCTTGCAACGGTATCGCATAGGAAATCTGATTGATCAAATCTACCTTGACATGTCAAGGCTCTCATCCAACGTTCCGATTCGTCCGAAGCTTTGAGCAAGACATAGCCTTGTAAGGAACAGCTTGGTTCATGGTTCTTGGATCATCCCAGATCCATGCGTTACAATAATGTGCCAGGGAAAATTATGCACAGCATCATACGCTCTGGACTCGCCGACTACTTCGTGACATTAACTGCGTGTGTAACTGTTTGTTTTGCATATTCGCATTATCATCCCAACGTAGCACGTATCGTGCCAACGTTCTCGTCGACACCCTTCCTCTGTTGTGCTTTACATCGTAATGGACAATAATGAAACACAGCAGATGTGAGTAATACACACATAGTCTACTACGTGTCCTGAGTGTGACTTCACTTTCTCAGTTTGATGCATTCGTACGCTATTCTCGTGGCAAGCAGTACTAGGCTTTTTATCTTTGAGGCGCCCTCAGGATGACAACACGATATTCTAGGTATCCTGGTGTATGACCATATAGCGACCCTCACAGAAGAAATCACTTTCATCTGGTATCGTCCGAAAGCACTGTCTGCGATGTTATTTCTACTCAATCGCTATGTCGCTCTGCTCGGCAATATCTATGCCTTGTTGATTAATTTTCTGCCTGTTCCAGATGAGGTTCTATGACTTCATTATGCACCTACCTAACTGACAGCTTACAACTTATTTCCGCAGAGGTTTCAACTTTGGTTCTCGAATCTTTGTAGTTTTGCTCAACGAAAACTAGCTGTTCGAAATATTTGTTGTCCAGAGAACTCCTCATCTTTTTTCAACAATTTATTGTTTGCTGTGAGTTTATCTCTATGGCAAGAACTACACATATTGAAATTTCCAGTCATATTGACTCTTCGCACTTATGCTCTCTATGGCCGTAGCAAGCGGCTGCTGATTTGGATGGTGGCAGTTGTCATAGCTCTTGCAGGAGCAGCTTCTGTGCGTGTTCACATAAAATGTTATGCTCTGGGAGAGCTGATGGTTTCTAGGCGGGAATATTTGGACATTCTTCAAGCACTGTGATTGTCGTGCCAGGAGTTAACTGTTATGAATCATATGCAACAGTGTCGTACGCTATCTTCTCGCCGTCCTGCGCGCCTGCTCAAAATTTGATGCAGACCTGCCAGTCAGTGAATTCCGAGTCAGATTTGGATAAACATGATGTCATGACTTTATCCAACCACAGGTCCTGGGCTGGCATGGGTGGCTCTATTTGCCTACGAATTACTCATCTTTGTCCTCACTGTGTCCAGGATTTGCAAAACTAAAGGATTGCTACGGTCGCCATCTCTGGTAATGTCCAGAAAAAACATTATTGACATCATATTCCAGGATGGTAAGCTTTCCATTGCATCTGTTGCAAATACTGATCTAAGTGAACGTAGGTGCGATGTATTTCGCGTGAGGTTACCAGTGAAATTGTGATTCGAGTGAATCTGATCCGCACTCCTTCAGAGCGATGTCATTATCTAATATACCGAACATCCTGATGTTCTACGTGAGTCAACGAATGAAATCTTGGTCGAGTCGCGCGCTTACACCTTGGTTCAGTATGGTTCAGTGAGCACACACCCGCATTTTGTAACCATTTCCTGACAATTGGCAAGGATATCAACAAAGCCAGTCTGGCCACATTTACCAGTTGGTGAGTGATTAATGCGATAAAGACCAGTCGATTTTTACATTGCCCCCCAGCATGTCTGTGACTCTCGTATCTCGGCTGATGCTCAACCTGCACAAATCTATCGACCCTGGTATTTTCACCAACATCCAAGATGATAACCACGATTCATATATCCTCACTACCAGGGTATCTATCCACGCGCAGTCCTTGATTTCCTATTAAATTTGTGTCGAGCCTTGCGTGCGTCTGAGCTTTTTCAAATGTGCTACATAAGCTTTTATATCGTGACTTGTGTTCATGCAAATACGTGCCGTAATAGGTATCAAGACGTCCAACGGAAACAGTCTGATATACTCCGGGTACCGTTCACTCGCGGTGAGGCAGTCCAGCAGGAAATTTCGTATTTCGAGGCACCCTTAGACCGCTCTATACATTAGTCTCGTAAGGACGATACAAGTCGATGCGTTCCAGTGGAATGCCAGCCGTCAACCCTGAGATAAAGCACACGCCTCACTTTCACCGTCATTGTCACTCAACCACCATTTCCTTTCCTGCGCCCGAACCTTATTCATCCCGTGCACCTGCTCAGAAACATGCATCCACCGCTCAGCATATGTCCCTGCATTGAGACGCCGACTCATCACCTACCGAATCCCATGCGACGATAGTGGTGAGGTTTGGGAAGATGTCGGAGAGAAACGCTGCGACTGCTACGGTGGCGCGCGCCTCGATGAGGGAGTCAGCGAGACCTAGGGTTTGCACGGCTGTATTTTCTATCCCCTCACGGTCTGATGGTACCTCTATGAACGCATTCGTGTTCAAAGCAATGCAAAGCTTCTGAAGATTGGGACAACAGTCGAGCATTGCGATGAGGCCTATCTGAGTGATGCCAGACTTGACGCGCCATCCAGCAGTGTCGTTGAGGGAGAAGGAATAGAGGTGAGGCCATGCAGAGACCTAGCGACCGGAGGTCGTCATCATCCAGGTATATACTGTGATTGATACTGATGTCTATCCTGCCCATGCTTTCAAAGCTGGTAAGGGGCATGAAGTCACGCAAAGTGAGAGTGTGACATGTAGGAGGTGGTCCGGAAGTTGAAACGCCACCCAAAGGCAAAACATGAAATCCATTCGGAGGAAGCGGAAAAGTCATTGGATAGCCCATCATTATTGGAGGCATATAAGGTCCTGCATGAGCTGGAAGTTGTGGCTGCGCGAGTAGATGTAGTGGATGTACCGGCATGACCCGAGGACTTGGGGGGGTCATCAATCGCAGGCTCAGATCTCGTAATTGAGTATTCGAGAACCGCCTGAGAGTAGTAAAAAGTGAAGTGATACTGGTAGGTGGTGGGTTGGTATCCACTAGCACGTGCAGAGAAGCGGGCGATCCTCCAAGCCTGTTGAGGAATGCGTCTAGGAAAGACAGATTCGCTGTGTGAATCTCGAAATCGCGGACACATGAAAATGCCCCTGAAGGCAAAGACAAGTCCAGTCCGAGTCCCATGTTGTTGAGCATATTGAATGAAAGTTTACGAAGAGCTGGTTGTTTGGCAAGATGTGCAAGTGCAGCACCCTCAATTGCTCCACACTTGATCTTTGTGAGATGATTCCACGCGCAAAGGGCCTCTGATATAGAAGAAAAAGTGGTGCAAAAAGCGTTTGTGGGCAAGGTCACCTCTGTGACGTTGGGACAAAGGTAGGGCAGTGAAGCCAATATACCGAGCTCGGGTATGTGCCATTTACGACTATCATTTGTAATGCTTATCGCCAGGGAAGTAACTGTGGGTCCAGAAAGCGTGCGAATGAACGAGAAGGTCTCAGCTCTTTCGTCATTCCAGAGGATCGACTTCAAATTAGGGAACAGAGGTGACTTGGTCGGGGGGTGGCAGAGAGAGAGAACGATTGAGACATCTACTGGCCAAGCAGGATCATGGACGCATAAGTGCTCGACACGACGTGCAAGGCCACGAAATATCTCCCATTCCGCTATTCGGAGTGGCCTCTGAAGCACTAACGCGGGTTGTGGCCTTGCCTACATAAGTTCTCGAAGTTCGAGTCACCTATCATACCATAAATGGGCAAAGAGCTTACCGTGGTATCAGCTGCGGCGAAAGTCAGATCAGAGGCCAAGGGTCGCAGTAATGGTGTGAGTCCGTCCAGTCGCGACCATAGAGCACTGGTGGCCACATGATGGAAGACCTTGGAGGTTCTAGCAAGAGAAGCAAGAGTTCTTCCCGCGGTAATGCTGCCAGTGGGGTCATTCCGCACGTGTTCACATATGATACAGAGAAGTTCTTGGATAAGGAAAAGTCTGTGCATTCGCGCGTGTTGTGGTGGCGTATGCAACGCGTATTGAAAGATACCACCGGCTCCCTCTGAATCCATTCCCTGTCTCGGACGTGCACTGGTAGTATTGAGATGACGCGATCAACAGATAGGTCTCGAAAGTTCGTCAGGAACTAGTAGTGTAGTAGACTTGGAGGGAAGAGGGTTTCCGTGATTTCTTGCGTAAGGAGGGGCGTCGATGTTTATTAGGTCTTATATATATCCATGTCTCTCCAACTCTCACATTCATTTGCGCCTCTAGATTCAATGGCAGAATCTGCTGATCGCGCAACACTGGTAAGGAGGAAAGATAGTCTTTCTCAAATTCTTCTAATCATGGCCTACGAGAGGTCACAGCTCTGGAGACGAATATTGTCATATTTCCATCCCGCGATCGATTAGGATACAAGAATTTCGAGAAAGTCTACCTGATCATTCTGAGGCTCGATCGAATACTGAGTAATTAGTAACTTGATCGACTCAGCCTTCAATGGTTGTTTATTGCATGGCAAACCCTCCCGGAAACCGCCATACTTCTCATGATTTTTTGCACCCTCATACATACCGGGCGAATATCAGAGTCCTGGTTCGACTCCACACTGCACCTCGAATAAGTAGGATCTGGCAGCCGACCGTCCCCAGAAATTCCTGAACGTCAGACTGAGGGATTCAACAATCATTTAAGAATCTGGTCATTGAAATATTGATGACCGAATCAATCAAAACCTATCGAATCGAAATCTTGAACATAAAACGCACCTGGTTTGTTCGCCCCAACGCCACCTCCTTTCCTGCTGTCGAATTCTGATCATTCCCTTGATTTGTTGAGAAACACTTTCCCAACGGATGGCGTGAACCGTAGGGTCCGTGCTATCTGCGTCCCGTCGGACACGCATTTGATCCGACTTCCAAGCTGTCACCTCATTGAGCCTGGGGAAAATATCGGACAGGAATGCAGCGACTACGGTGGTTGCGCGAGGTTGGATAATTGAGTCTGCAAAACCTAGCGTCCGGACATTCTTGTTTTGGATCCCTCCTCCTGGGCGATCTACGGGTACCTCTGTGAATGTATCGGTATTGATTGCAATGCAAAGAGTCTGGAGTTTGGGGCAACATTGAAGCATCTCGAGCAAGCCAATTTGGGAGATGTCAGATTTTACGACCCAACCGTGCGTTTTGTTGACACTAAAGGTCCGGAGGTAAGGCCATGCAAACGCCAAGGATGCCAGATCTTCATCTGCAAGATGTATACTGCACTTCACGTCAATCATTAAGGTGTCAATGCTTCCGAACTGGGACAAGAGGCATGAGATCACTGCCATGGATGCCAGGTGTGGGACAACCGTCCATTAAATTGATTACCAGTAGGTGGCAGCAGCGGAAGTTGAGTCACAGAGGGCATTCGTATACTAGGCGGACTCTGCAATAATGAGACGTTCTGCAGTTTGACGCCCACGTAATGCTCCGTGAGAAAGGCAAAAAATGCTTTCATATCGCTGGGAGTTGGACCAGCATCTACTTGAGCGCGAATAGTTGTGGGATGTATCTCTAGTTTCTGAATGAACTCGATCAAAGAAGGTAGCTCAGGTGCATGAACTTCCAGTTCACGGAGGCGCGAAAACGTTTGCGGAGACGGTGGGCGGTCTGTGAGACTTTGGGAGATGGATTGTGACAGTTTGAATGCAAGTTTGCGTAAGTAGGTTTGTTTGGCGAGATGACGAAAGATGACTGTATCGATTTCGCCACATGAGACTTCCTCGAGGTGGCTCCATGCGAGAAGCATGTTGGGAATTGGGGGACAGGGAGAACTGGAGGGAAGGGTGATAACTTTGACAGCAGGGCAAATGACGGGCACAGCGATCAATATAGCAGAAGCAGCCGCATCCCAACGAGCAGTGCCAGTACTCGAACAATCAAACATAAGGGATGTCAGAAGGGGTCCACATAGAGTACGTAAGAAGCCCATTATTTGGGGTCTGCTGTCATTCCAGACGAGCGAGCGTAGATTCGGGAACAGCGGGGATGTGGTAGGTGGACGGGAAAGTGTAAAAATGACGGATGTTTCCACAGGTCGAAGGGGGTTTAAGACACGCAGATGATGGACACGACTAGCATAACCTTGAATGACGTCCCATTCTGCTTCTCGAGGTGCCCGCTCAATACCAACTACTGCTGTACCTAGAGGCTGAGGAGATGATAAGTACTCGGTTGCTAATGTATAGAACAAACGACATACCAGGCGCCAATACAATCGAGTGACGTCTGCAGGCAAGCACTGGAGTAGAGGCGCAACACCGTCAAGATTTGACCAGAGAGCATTCAAAGCCACGGTATGAAAGGCCTTGCAGGTTCTGGCAAGACGTGCGAGAGCCTCTTTGGAAGCGTTTGGGATATCATCTTCATCATACAGATGTTCGCATATTATAATGAGTAGCTCATGTACAAGGAACAATCTATGCATCGCCTACAAGATGACCAACTAGGAGTCAGTTCGGTGTCTGAGTCCCTAACTAATTGGAGTTCACGTAAAAGGAAACATATTTATTTGGTCTTGCTTGTAGCTGAGATTATTCATACTCAGCTCGTTGTCGGTCACGACGTTCACGACTTTGTTCTGCACCACCACCATCACCCTCCACCATGTCGGCGCCCAACTCTCCAAGACTCGTCGACTCGTTTACTGCACCAAAGGAAATATTGCAGGAGTTTGCAGATCTTGCAGAAGAAGAAAATGTCGACCCCTTCGCAGAAACAGCCTCAAAACGTCAGATTGCAGCACGACAGTCCGACTACCACAACCGTCGCTTCAGTCGCGTTGCGCAGGAGAGTGCAGATGCTTTCAAACCCGTCGAAGATGGTATGGAGGTGGAAGGAGGATACAAAGAGGCGATGAGACTGGCGAGGTTGGAGCAGGAGGAAGCAAGAGTCAGGCGGGCGATTGAAGAGAAAGAGAGGCAGGATAGAGAAGAGGGAAAGATGAAAATGGACCTCGACAAGACCCCTCCTCGTGCTGAACTCGAGGATGTAGCCATGGAACTTGCTGCTGCAAAGGAGCTCGCAACCTCTCGCGAAGCCACTTCTGGGACCAAACGTAAACGGAGATGGGACGTCCCCGAGCCTGTGGATGAGAACGTTGACCCTAATAAGACTGATAAGAACGAATGGTCAAAAGAAGCCTTGGAAGCGTCCGCGCCGAAAAAGCGTCGTTCTCGCTGGGACGCTACTCCTGCAGAGGGCGCCGCTGTCGGTGAGACACCTAAGAAATCTCGCTGGGATCAAGCTGCTGTCATTCCAGAAACCCCCATGACGCAGATAATAATGAATGCGCCGGGTATCATGCAGGAGGATAAGCATAACCGTTATCTCAGTGATGAGGAGTTGGATGCTATTTTACCGGCCACAGGGTATGCTATCGTTACTCCTCCCCCTGGATATGCACCGATGGTAGCTCCCCGCAAGCTTATGGGTACACCGGTCACAGAAGTAGGCGGCTTCCATATCCAGGAAGGCTCAGACGCCGCAGCAGTAGCTGCTGCCGCTGGCCTCGCGCCAGAACTTCCCACCGAGATTCCCGGTGTTGGCAGTCTTGCATTTTTCAAGGCCGAGGATGCTCAGTACTTCGCCAAGATTCTTAAGGAGGAAGACGAAACGGAGCTATCGGTGGATGAGATGAAGGAGCGCAAAATCATGCGTTTACTTTTGAAGATCAAGAATGGTACTCCTCCTGTACGAAAAACTGCCCTCCGCCAAATCACTGACAAGGCTCGCGAGTTTGGTGCTGGTCCTCTCTTTGACAAGATCCTCCCCTTGCTCATGGAGCGTACTCTCGAGGATCAGGAGCGCCACCTACTCGTGAAGGTCATTGATCGTGTCCTCTACAAGCTCGACGACCTTGTCCGTCCGTACGTTCACAAAATTCTCGTTGTCATTGAGCCGCTCCTCATTGACGAGGATTACTACGCTCGCGTGGAGGGTCGCGAGATTATATCCAACCTTTCCAAAGCTGCCGGTCTCGCACACATGATATCCACCATGCGTCCTGACATTGACCATGCTGATGAGTACGTCCGCAACACCACTGCTCGCGCATTTTCTGTCGTTGCCTCTGCGCTCGGTATCCCCTCGCTCCTACCTTTCCTCAAGGCTGTATGTCGCAGTAAGAAGTCGTGGCAGGCGCGGCATACTGGTATCCGTATTGTGCAACAGATCGCTATCATGATGGGCTGTGCCGTCTTGCCTCATCTTCGCAATCTCGTGGCATGCATTGCGCATGGTCTGCAGGATGAGCAGCAGAAAGTAAGGACCATGACTGCACTCGGACTTGCCGCCCTTGCTGAAGCAGCTGCGCCCTACGGTATCGAGTCCTTCGACGAGGTGCTGAAGCCTCTCTGGCTCGGTATTCGTCTGCATCGTGGCAAGGGCCTTGCTGCTTTCTTGAAGGCCATCGGCTTCATCATTCCCCTCATGGACCCCGAGTACGCATCCTACTACACCAAGGAAGTCACAGTCATTCTCATTCGTGAATTCCAAACCTCTGACGAAGAGATGAAGAAGATCGTCCTCAAGGTGGTCAAGCAATGCGCAGCCACTGAAGGTGTAACACCTCAATATATCAAGCAAGACATTTTGCCTGACTTCTTCAGGGCGTTCTGGGTTCGCCGAATGGCGCTTGATAGACGAAACTATCGCCAGGTTGTGGAGACAACTGTCGAGCTTGCGCAAAAGGCTGGGGTGTCCGAGATTGTTGGCAGAGTTGTGAATGAGCTGAAGGACGAAGCGGAGCCTTACCGGAAGATGGTCATGGAGACAATCACCAAAGTCGTCGCCATGCTCGGTGCTTCAGATATTGACGAGCGGCTTGAGGTCCGTCTCGTCGACGGTATCATCTACTCCTTCCAGGAGCAGACTACGGAGGATCAAGTCATGCTTGATGGCTTCGGCACAGTCGTCAACGCTCTTGGCATTCGTGTCAAGCCCTATCTCACCCAGATCGTCTCTACCGTTCTCTGGCGACTCAATAACAAGAGCGCTAAGGTCCGGCAACAGGCTGCAGATCTTACGACCAGGCTGGCTGTCGTAATCAAGCAGTGCGGGGAAGATCAACTTCTCAGCAAGCTGGGCCTCGTTCTGTTCGAGCAGCTCGGTGAAGAATATCCCGACACTCTCGGTAGTATCATTGCTGCAGAGGGAGCAATCGCTAATGTTGTTGGTATGACGCAGATGAATCCGCCGGTCAAGGATCTTTGTGAGTTGCTTTTATTATGTCGTAATGTTCATTGCTAATGCTTGTTATTAGTGCCCCGAATGACGCCTATCCTCCGTAATCGTCATGAGAAGGTGCAGGAGGCGTCTATCAACTTGATTGGTCGTATTGGTGAGTATCGACGTGATGTGTCCATTCTACCATTCGCTGACTTATTCTTTAACCAGCCGATCGTGGGGCAGAATTCGTGCCGGCGCGAGAGTGGATGCGCATTTGTTTCGAGTTACTGGATTTATTGAAGGCGCACAAGAAAGGTATTCGACGTGCTGCGGTCAACTCCTTCGGATATATTGCGAAGTCCTTGGGTCCTCAGGATGTCCTTTCGGTTCTCCTCACCAACTTGCGCGTGCAAGAACGTCAAAGTCGTGTGTGCAGCACTGTTGCCATCGCCATCGTCGCTGAGACTTGCGGTCCCTTCACATGTATTCCTGCCATCTTGAACGAATACCGGACAGCGGAGCTCAACGTGCGCACCGGTTGTCTTAAAGCCCTCACATTCGTCTTCGAATATATTGGTCCCCAGTCAGCGTATTACTGTGATTCCGTGGTTACCATGCTTGAAGATGCTCTCACAGACCGCGACCTTGTTCACCGTCAAACTGCTAGTGTCATCGTGAAACACATCGCACTCGGTGTCGCGGGCATGGGCTGCGAAGACTCTATGATGCACTTGATGAATCTGGTATGGCCTAACTGTTTTGAAACGTCGCCGCATGTCATTGGCGCTGTTATGGATGCAATCGAGGCAATGCGGGTATGTCTTGGCCCCGGTGTCCTCTTGAGCTACGTTCTTCAAGGTTTATTCCACCCTGCACGCAAAGTCCGCGAGGTGCGTCTTTCCAGGTGCATATTCTACATCGCGTACTGATTTACTTTGTTATTAGGTCTACTGGCGCGTCTATAACGCATTGTACCTGGGCGCTTCGGATGCTATGGTACCCTTCTATCCCGACCTGGGTGAGCTCAGTGAAGGACAAAATGTATATGACAGGCATCCATTGCAGATGTTCCTCTGACCAACGTCGAATGCTGATATGTCATTGTATGATTAGGTACTGAGTTACTTATGTTTTTATTACCATGCCTCATGTAGATGTAAATGCAATAATGGGTCCTTCGACATTGCGTCGGACTTCTGATGTTACATTTCATTCGTTGTTCAAACTACTGCTCTTCAATTCAACTGGACAATATTCGGATAAAGTAGCATCGTGTGCTAAACGGATTGAAAACATTTCAGACTGGTGTATTGTACAGTTCTATGCGAGGTATTATGTGTAGTCTAGGCAGAGTGAACAACGAGAGTATTGTAAAGCCGTAGTAGGAGCCGTAGAAAACAGTCAGGAAATATCAGAGTAGGTCTTCTTCAATTGGAGTACGAAGGAGGTCCTGGAGCCATATTGCGTCAGAGTTAACCCAACAGAACAACGGGACCAAGCTTACCAGCAAAGCGCGCGGAGTTCTGTAGGGCAGATTGCAAGGTCATCTTCTCGCCATCCGAGAGACTATCGATGATGCGAACGAGACCATCCAGGGAAGCCTTGCGGTCTTCCTCTGCAACCTCCGCAAAGTGGCTGAGAAGGTAATCAGCCTTGAGTTTCGACAAGGTCGGTGTGATGTCGAGCTGCTCAAGGACTTTCGGCCAAAGCACGATTGTTAGACAAGTCACTAGCAGGGATAAGTGAATCCAACAACGCGGCACGTTCCTCAGACTCCATTTCGGGGTTGCCGTCTTCTATCTGCTCGAGCAAGCCGGAGCGTGCGATGCGGGCACGAAGAGCCCAGTAGAAGTATCTCCGGGCGTCTTTCCATACGGCAGGTTTCGCACAACCTTTGGCTTCCATTCGCCCAGCGCGACTGTAAAAAAATCAGACAAAGATTATCATGTGAGGTTGGGGGAACACCTACTCATGGAGGTCTGCGTAAAGCAAAGCAAGCTGCTTGTATGTGGGCTGCAAAAAAGTCTCCCTGTTGGCTAGAGCCTGCGTCGCCTGGGCTCTCTCCTCGGCGGTCTTAGCTGTATCCTTGCTGGCTTGCTTAAGCTCGGCGTACGTCGAGTCAAGGCGCTCCATCAATGTCAAAATCTTGTCTCGGCGCATCTTGATCTCAACAATACCCTCCGGCTCGAGAACACCAGCACGAGCCTCGACGTCTGCATACATCTCCATCTTCTCTGGGTTGATTGAGGGATCAAGAACGACCCATGCACCGCCGCGCAGTTCACCGTTGGGGACGATGTAAACAAAGACAGGCTGTTTGTAGGCGGACAACCCATCAACAATCTTGGAGCCCTGTTTGAGCACCTCGTCGTACATGTCCTGCTGACCACCGGAAAACCCACGCCAATTAGCGAAGATGATGAGAGGGAGTCCTTCACGATTGAAATCGAAGATGGCCTGGGCGGTTTTGTAGGCAGAGTTGGGGTACCAGACTTGACCTGCCTCCATGACGCGTTGTTCAAACGAAGCTGGGTTAGCAGGATCTGCAGGAACAATTCGCTCAATTGTCCGGGTTTCGACAGCGATAACACCCATGGGAATGCCACCAAGGCGTGCACGGCCAACAACGACAGTCTGGGCCCACCCGCCGAGTGTCTCCTGGAAGGACCCCTTGTCGAAGAAGCCAGTGAGCCACTGCGACGTGTGTTCATCTTCTTTGCCTTCGATGAACCAACGAGGATCATACGGACCCTTGGGAGGTGTGAAGGCGATGTCGCGATCCCAAGAATCTGAAGTTTCACGAATAGGCAAGGAGTCGCCCTTCGACTCTGGAACATATGATAACCATTGCAAGATGTGTGTGACACCCTCCAAGTCGCTGCTAGCGGTGAGATGCGATACACCGTTCTTGTACATGATCTGCGTCCCTCCAAGCTGCAGGTTGGAGGTATACACCTCCCGTCCGAGCACCTTGTTCAGGGCAGGAGCACCGGTGAGAATGATGGGCTGGCCCTCGACTTGCACTGCACGCTCTCCAAGACGTACGAGATAAGCTCCGATTCCAACTGACCGAGCAGTGACCAACGTGATAGTGAAGATGTCATCGTATGCCCGTGATGTTTCACCAGCGATAAGACCTGATCCCTTCAAACTTTCAACACCGAGACCGTCCTGCAGACCTATAATGTCGGTGATCTTGTAGCGCAGCTCGCCATTAACCTCCAGCTCAGTTGTGCGAACAGACGCAGCAGCCTTCTCCTGAACCTTCAAGTAGTTCTCCCGAGTCAGGTAGATGTAATCGATGCCTTTCTCAGGGTGCCCATTATCATTCCAGGAACACGAAAAGAGGTTCATCACTTCTTCTCCCAATCCAATGCGAGCGCCAGAGTTGGCAGAAAGGTAAATGCGAGGAAGGCCGTGTTCACGAGCGTACTTGGTGACGATGTAGAAGAATTGATCTTCGATGGGACCAAACGAGCCGATTTTGTAGGTGATGTCGTTGGCAATCACAACTACCTTGCGCCCGCTGGGATACTCAGGTGTCCTGAGAGTGAACACCCATGCAACCATACCGAAGGTGTTGTTTCCTGGAGCACGTTCAACTTCTGCGAGTTCATCATGCTCGTCAAGCACGAGTTCCTTCGCCTCCAGAGTGTTCTTTGGCAAACTCAAGGAAGAATCGGTCGCACGAGCCTTGATCCAGAGGTTGTGCAAGGCTTTGGAAAAGAGCTCGGGGAAGTCATAGACATAAGTGGTGCCGATAAGATGCGCTTGGTATCGCTTGGGTTGCAAAGACTCTTTGGTTGGGTAGGGCTGGTGAACGGGCTGGAGGTGGAGAGGTCCCTTTTCTCCGATGGATTTCAGGATAGTAGTGCCTTTGTCCGTTGTGATCTCCTGATAACCATGGAAGTTGACTACAAATCCAGATACATTCTCTATGATGCAGCGAATAGGGGTAACATTCCCCTCGCTGTCTTCCAAAGCAATGCGGATTTCTGAACCAGTGACGTGGAGACGCCATAGCCGTTTTCCATGTCGCTCGATGAATCCAGCAATAGCCGTCAAAACGTCTTCATACGAGACCGCGAGGTTGTAGACGAAATTCATGAAGATGTGGTTGACGTCAGCATTGCGGTGCTGTGCACTGACGACTTCCAATGCGTCGAGAACGCTGGTAACGAGACGATCGGTTTCAGACACGAGGTACTCTGCGGTACTCATCGAGCCACGTAGGCGTCCGGGACGGACGAGTGCGCGAATGAAGAAGCGGTTGTCCAGTTGATTCTCCCGGGCAACGGCATGGTAAATGTGAATCTGCTTGGTCTCGACAAAACAGGGTGTGAGCTTGTAGTGTGACAAACGGCTAAGCTCCAACTGGAAAGCAAGAGCCGGTTCAATGTTACGGATGGCTTGCTCCTCGACCCAGGAGCCGCCGGAGTTGCGAAGGGTGAAGTACATCGGGTATTGTCCACGACGGCAAATAAGAATAGTCACGCGACGGACACCACGTTTTGCAAGTACGACATTGCGATCGTTCAAGAACTTCTTCAACTGCTCTGCCCAAGCTTCTTCGGCAATGACATCGGTCTTGTCAAAGATACGGAGTGCCAGATTCATCACGTTAGGCGGCTGGTTGCTGCCATAACGTTGGCTGAATTCGTCGACGTCAAATATAGGCAGAAGGTCAGCGACCTTCTCGAAGCCTCGTGCCATGGCAGCAAGGTCAGAGAATGACGAAATAACACCACTCCGAATAGGCTGAGACTGGCTGCGACTTATAAGATAGGTCAAATCGCTGACTGAGCCCTGGCGGCGAGGGTCGCTGTGATCAATGAGTGAGTCGAATGAAGAAACCGCTGAAAAGCGAACTCACGGTGCAGTGACGCTTGGAGTCGATGGTGGCGAATGAGATTGACCAAGGTTAAACCTCCAAGTGGCAGCGCTCGGCAATTCACCATCATCCGAACCATCACCCTCCTCGTAGTCAATAGAGAGAAGTGAGTAAGCGCGATAAGCACGTCGGATATAAACCTCGAAGGCAGCTGATGGACGGTCCCAGTCAAAATCGCTGCATCAGTTCATCAAGTTAAAGACGCACCCATGGTGACAACTGGGTCGGTGTGCGAGAAGAATGCAGGAAGGACATCGTAGACGGTGTAACGCGAGTCGCTCAACTCTCTTAATATTTCAGCAGACGGAGCTCTAAATAGGTTGTCAAGTGACAGTTACAACATTAAATTGGTTGTTTTACCTGTTGGCAGCGCCAGATTCACCGTAAACGCTCGAAGAGACCGACGCTTTCAAGATAGCCTCCATTTGAATGAGACGCTCTTCGTACGACGGCATCTGGCCGAGAATGAGAACCTCGCGAGCCTTCAGAGAAACGGAGGTAGACGACCTGAAGATTCTCGGTGAGTGCTTGCAGCGAGAGAAAATACAGGACCTTACTTGGACTCAAGAGCTGCAAGGTCGTTGAGGACCTGGTAGAGTCGGCTTTCTGCGTTTGAAACTGGCAAACCACTTGTCTTGACATAGTCAAGCATAGCCAACACTAGCTTCGACTTGCTCTGCGCCTTCGTGTGACTGAGCACAAGCGCGACAACCTTGTCGAGATCGTCCTTGTGCTGTTCTCGAAGCTTGAGGACACGAGCCTCGATGCTTCCGCCAAAGAGTTTCTCGGTCTCCTCGTATGCAGAAAGCAGGTTGGCGATTGTGTGTACCTCGTGACCCTTCATACCACCCATAAAGCGCTCCAGGACATCATAAAGAGCGCTGAGCTGCATGCGGAACATTGCCTTATCATGGGGCAAGACGGAGTCCTGGACGTAGTGCTCGAGCACCTTCTTGATGCGCACTGCGGGGAATTCGTGAGCGTCGCTCTTCGACTTGGCGGTCTCGATCGCGCTACGGATACCCTCTTCAAGTTTTGCGGGCATGCGACCGGAAAGTGCAGATAAGATAGCGTTGACCTCAGAGTAAGGAAGCTCAGGGTCATGTAGCACCTCGATGAGGTCCTTGAAGGTCGAGGCCATGATCGCCTGGTTATCATAGCCCTCAAGGATGTCGTTGAGTGTACCCATGCAGCGGACAAAACGTTGATAGGTCTTGTTGCCAATGATACCAGGCAGACCCATAGGAGGGAGGAGGCCTTCGAAAGGTTTGGCATGCTTAACACGGGCTGGGTCATCAAGGGTAAGGATGCCAAGAATGTCACCGGGCTCAAGGCTGACACCAGGCTGCTTGACAAACTGGACTACGCCGTCCTCAGCAGCTACGAGTGGCATATACATCTTCATGACCTAGGGGCAACTAGCTCAGGCGCTGAAACATCGCGTCTATACTATAGAAGACTTACCTCGATTTCTGCGTAGGTCTCGCCAGCGTTAATATGATCGCCGCTATCGACAAGGAACCTGACAAGCTTTCCAGGGCTCGGGCTTCTGAGTTGCGTGGGGTCATTCTCCTGCTCAATCAAACACGTCTTCGCGTCGACCATGAGACGCAGCGCGCCTACTTCCTCTCTCCAATACACGGAATGACTGCGACCATCAAGCATAACGAGCAATCCACCATCAGCCAGCGGACGAGCACCAACCATAGTCCGGCCACCGTTCAAGAAAAGCGTCCACATATTCTTTGAGGAGCGTGCGCAAGTAAAGTTGTACCGCGTGTTCTCATAGATGAAGTCAACACCGAAGACAGTTTTGAGCAGGTCACGAGCAGGAACCTGACCCTTGTCAAGGATGCGTTTGTACTCGCTGGTGCAAGCATCAGCAGCGAGATGAGCCTTCGTGACGGCACCACAGACGACAGCAAGCGTAGCATCAGGACGCTCGGCGGTGAGCTTGTTGCTGATGAGGGTGTCCAGCCATCCGGTTGTGAAGGTGTTCTCGGTGAACGCCTCGAGCTCAAGGAGCTTGATGAGGTACTCGACAGTAGTTCGGAAATCTCCACGAATGCTAAGCTCCTTCAACGCGACGATCATGTTCTTCCTACTCTCAGATCGATCCTCGCCATACGCGAAAATATGTCCGAATTGAGAATCAGCGAACTCGTGTAAACCACCCGCTGTACTGACGGAGAAGTAACCCCACACATTCGTACTGGAACGGAAGTTGAGCTCTTGCAAAGATCCAGATGAAGGTTTGAATCCAGCGTCAGGATTCTCGGCAGTGATACGAACTGCAACAACATGACCCTTGGGACGCGGTTTACGCTGAAGCTGATTTGACTCAGGCTTCACCATGTCGAAATCGATCTCGGACGAGGCATTAGGAGCCACACCGTAAAGAGTGCGGATGTGACGGATTCTGTGGAGAGGGATACCCATGGCTACCTGCAGTTGGGCAGCAGGCAAATTGACGCCGGAAACCATTTCAGTCGTCGGATGCTCGACTTGCAAACGAGGGTTCAGCTCAAGGAAGAAGAACACGTCCTCTCCATGACTGTAGAGATCTAGAGGGAGTAAGTTAGCAAATTTGAAAGAGCCCATAGAAAATAATGCGCATACATTCAACTGTTCCTGCGCTGACATATCCGACTAGCTTCGCCAGCCGGACGGCTGCACGTTCCATCTGCTCAAACGTATCCTCCTTCGCGATGGTGACGGGGGCTTCCTCAATAATCTTCTGGTGGCGACGTTGAACGGAACAGTCACGTCCGAATAAAGAGATGGCATTGCCATACTGATCGGCGAGTAATTGAACCTCTAAGTGTCGCGCTTGACCAGCCAGTTTCATGATGAAAATCGGCGATCCTGAGGAAGGGATATTAGTGGACGCTTAATGGATAAGTCAAATTAGATCATCGTACCTGGGATTTCTCCTGCAACGGCATGGAATGCATTCTTGAACGCATCCGGATGATCGACTTTACGAATGCCTTTTCCTCCTCCACCCTCACTGGCCTTGATCATGACTGGATATCCAATGGTCTCAGCCTTGGCGAGACCCTCTACGACACTTGTGACACACGCGTTCTTGTACGCCTTGTCAGGAACGGTCACGAAACCCCGGTCTGATAAGACAGTGTCCGAGATGCCAGAGCCCGACCAAGCCATACAGGGAACATCCGCGCTCTGAGCGACGATAGTACTTGATATCTTGTCGCCCAAGCTCCTCATGGCACTTCCTGGGGGGCCGATGAATACGATACGGTTCTTGGACGCAGCGAGGCTCTCGGGTAGTCGAGGGTTTTCAGACGCATGACCCCATCCTGCCCAGACGGCATGCACGCCAGCACGTTCGGCGACATCGACGATAAGGTCAACGTTGGCATAATTGTTATTGTTCGATCCTCCCGGAACCTCGATGTACTGGTCCGCCATACGGATGTACTCAGCATTTACCTTGAGGTCCTCAGGAGTTGCCATAACTGTAAACTCGACAGCTCGCTCCGTTCCGAACGTTTCGTAACTCCATTGGCGGATGGATCGAATCTCCTTAACCGCCGCGATGCCTGTATATCGTGAGTTAGCCTTCCTAGCATGAGGTGTTTAAGTGCGTACCGTTATTTGCAATAAGTACCTAGAAAAAGTAGGGATTGATCAGAATCATATTAAAAGTCATTTAAGGGATGGATGGGGTTGGGTAAAGCACATGAAACGCGGTAACCCGAGAGACTCACCTTCGTGATAACTGTATGACCGCCATGAGCCTTTACAAAGTCCGTAACACGGCCAGCGGAAGCCTTATCCAGCGAATTACCACCTGGAAATAAAATCAACATCTAAAACGCGTTATTTGTTACTATTCAATAATAGGGCGCGTACCTATGAAGTGGGTTACTTTTGAGTGGTCGTAGGCCGACATTGTTGTTGCCGCCAGTTGTTGATTATTGGATGAATTAAATTCGCTGGCAGACTGGACTGCCAGAGATGGGAGATGATGATGGGAGGAAAGAGTGGGACGCGGATATGATGGGGACTTGTCAAGTATTTTACTCCATCTTTACTGCGGCCCCCAAAGTATCTACTTTGTTACGTAATCATTAATTATAAGTTCTTGTGTGGTTATCACTCGAGTGTCTCGAAACTGGTTTCAGAACACGCCGATACGGCGGCGACAGCGTGGTAGCCGTCGTCTGGCACGTTCTCAACTGACAGACTCAACGATACATTTGACTCTCATCGTTTCTCGCAAGACCCAGTATAGGGGCGCGGGGCCACAGACGTTTAGGTAATGTGCTTAACAAGTCCCCCAACAAAAGTTTTCCATGCGAAATTCGTTTATTCGTTTATTCCGTACGCTGAAATCGACACACGACTGCCTATCTTACATGATAGCTGTTATCACTACCCTCAAAAACCTTTATAACACGCGGTTCCCGCGGCGAATGACAAGCGAATGATACCTGAAAACAAGCGACATAGGGGCTATTTCTAACTTGAATCTTCCCATTGTCGCGCTTAGATTCAGTCCAGGAGGTCAGTTTCGTCAGCGTTCAGGATCAACCTCGTAAAGAAGCGGATTTGTTCCAAGAAGCCCTCTGCTCTGATGGCTAGAGTCGAGACCACCAGTGTTATTGAGTAAGACAGCAGGTAGTGGTTCGCCGGCAGCCTGCTTACCTTCATTTATGGTATGCGCGCCATTATAGGCATCAGCGGTACCACGGTGGCCATATCGGAAAATGTGTCTAGGTAAGGCTCCAGTAGTGCCTTGTGTCTGGAAAACGCATGTTCAGATTATCTCCGCGTTCTCGTCATCGAGGCGTAAGCACTACTTACCCGTGTTTCCTATCGGATGAATGCGTTAGCCATCGACCGATATGAAGTATTAAAATGCTAGTCTACCTAGGGAAAGGCCAGGCGACACGACAGAAACATCAGGGAAATCGTCCGTACGGAGGTTGGTTTTTAGCGTGGATAAGACGGTACCCGAAAGCAGTTCATATGGCCCGCTTCTGGTAGTTGGGGTGACAGGTGCGGGTTCTAATGCTGAGGCGAATGCATCTGAAACCTTCACAAGACCCCACGTAGATGCCTCAAGGCCGATTGACTTCCCAAATGCATCCAGAGACATATTGTGCTTTGCCGCAACAGGTGCAACGATGCTCGCAAATCGGTCTTGAAGTTCAGAAACAGAGCTGGTTCATTGTAAGTGGATTGGTCTGGATAGAGACTTGCCTTCACATACCTGTGGTCTGCGATTCTGTGGTTTGTAATGGCGTAAACAGCTTCTGGCAGAGCGTTAATCTTAACACCACCATAGATGATATCTAACCAACAGTTCCTTCAAGCTGCCAACGCGATATGACCTTATTTACTTACCGATGGCCTGAGTTGTGCCTGCTGAAGCAGAGTATGCTGGGTCGAAATCATCAAGCTTTGTCTCCAGCTCATGCAACTTCTCGTCACTAGTCTGCGATTCGATGACAAGTTTGCGCATATCAAAGGGGAACCCAGCATCATACTTTGCCCTGCACTGCAAACCTTGATAGTAGGTTCTGTCGCGTGCAAGCTTTGGGACGTGTGGGTTTGCCTCCAGCTCGGTGACGACGCTGGCGAGGATACCAATGCCCTGCGTACAATGAGACATCTTACTGTGTGTACAGAGGTATCCTTACGGTATGTTTTGGAGGTCTGCTCGAGTGTCCTCCAGGTGTGAGGACGTCCACACGGACGTCCAAGTACCCTTTCTCAGCAACAGCGGGAGTAGCAAAAATAGTACCGCTCAAGTCTGAGTATCCCCCTTAATGGACTTGAGACGTCGGGTGCAACTCAGTCGAAGAGCCATCTTACCTCCTTCATCGACAATCATTGAGATGGAATCTTCTCCATAGGACTTTACGAGATACTCTCCAATTGCAGGCAGCTCCCTATAATAACATTATAATATGACCAGCTAAACTAAAAGCGCACTTACAGTTGTTCCACCACGCTCCTCATCAATGCCATAAGCTAATATGACGGTTCTTGTAGGTTTGAACCCTTGCTCAAGGAGAGTCTCGATGGCCGTCCTATCCTAACATTCAGCATCGCGATGATGCTTAAACCACTCTTTGCTACTTACATGATGCCGATGACTCCAGGCTTGTCGTCGCAACTGCCTCTCCCCCAAATCCACTCACCATCATAATAACCCGAAAAAGGGGGGTTGATCCAGTCAGCTTCAGTCGCAGCGTTTGTGGGGACCACATCCATATGCGCAGCCAAGAGAAGTGGCTTCAAAGACGTGTCTGTTCCTTGCCAGTGATAGACAAGTGCATAGGTCGCAACCTTGGTGCGCTGTAGAGCGGCGTGGCTAGTTTGCCTCTTAGTGATGCTTTGGTATAATAGATATATGCCACATACACCTTTTGGAAACGCTGTTCGATGTAGGTATGGAATTCATCGAATACCTTCCACCGCGGGTCCTCTTCTGGAGCGCCAAGATCGTCATAGCACACCGTCCTACACTTGTCGTTTCAACGAAGGAGAAGCGATCCCTGAGACAAGAATACTCACGGAATCCTTACAGCGCCTCCTAGTGACTCGTATGCCTTTAGTTTGAATTCTCTGGTTCCGTACTCCTCGTCGAGAGTATCGATTAGCAGCGTGTGACCCGAAGGCGTGATAGCAGAGACTTGTGGACACATCTCATCCTCAATAGCGAGTAACCCCTGGCTCTCGTGAGTGGGGAAGGCATTGGATGTAAGAGATGGCCAGAAGCGATGCAAGAGCAACACAAAACCCAAAACACATGCAAAATCAAGAATCTTTGATCGCAAAGCACTGCGTTGACGCTTGTAGTTTTGAGTTGCGTGCCATACAAGCTCTGGATCTGCTTTGGCTCTCCGATGTGTATTTTGGACAATAAAAGGTGCCTTATCGTCAGCGAAAGGCTCTCGCTCCGTCTGTGATGTTTGGCTCATGACGATCCTAGTATGGGGAAGAGAACTGAGTTTTCTGCCGTCGGAGAGCATTGCAGATAGTTCACAGTCATAAGATAAGGTGGGCGCTACTAGCCTTCCCATATGCACACCCAATGCACATGACGTCACATGAGAGTGTCACGGCGGCCGGAGCGAATTGGCAATAATGCTCGAGCCATCAAATCTTTTGGGAATAACTGCTATTCAGCACATGGAATGGTGTATTAGCAAGCAGACCAGTTGTGTACCACAGAGGCGTGATATCTGGTTCTATTTGTGGGTGAGCAAACTTCCACACCTTCCGAATTGAGCACTGCCACTAAGTACCCGGAGGATTGAGAAGTAGATGCATGGTAAACGACGGCGAACACACTGGGTCCAGAAAGCATTCACTGGATCGGAGGTGTTAAGTACGCCACAAGATACAATACTGGCCAGACTCACCGCTGTTGCACCGGATTCAGCTGTTCTGTCCAAACAGGCGCGTGGCGCTGGGGCCACGTGTGCAAAATAGAAATAAGGAAAAGAAACGACGCGAAATCACGTAAGACTCAGAGGCAAGCTGCGAGCGCGTTGGCTTTCTAATCGTCCAATACGTGACTTAGGCCGAAATATCGAATGTGTGTCCTTCGTTAGCTTGCGGTATGACATTAGATGGCTTCCCATAGGTTGAAATGAGATAGAGCATAGTTTGAAAATAAACCAACATGGAGGGAATCCATATCAGGTCCTAAACTGTGGGTGTTGCAACTTGTGCTGCTCCCTTGAATTGATACGACAAGCGGGAAGTGTATGGCCATTGGCCATGATATTCAGCGTTGAACATTGAACGGCTTGCTTGCTATACGAGAACTGAATGTATGCAGATAGACATCGCGGCAGACCTTCCAAAATTATTCTATCCTACATTTTGAGCCTGCGGGAAGTTATCTAATCTGAGCGTTTTTAATGTTTTCCAGTCTTAGGGCACACACCGGAGACTGCTGCTAGTGAAATTTATATCCAACTGAGTAGGTACCGTCTCGACGCCTCTGATCAAGAGAAGCGCAGTTTCCCCAGGTTGGGAAGAATAGATCGGATGGGCGTCGATTGTCTCTCGTGACTACTTGCGGCGGTTCCTTGGTCCTGGTCGGTGTTGTGTGTACACTGGGGTTCCGAGCGTCCCTGAGTGAGATTTGACGTGGACCAAGATTGGACCTGAATATGATATCTGCCAATAGTCCTCAATTATACCAACGTCAGCAATGTTAAAAGAACGCCATAGTGTATAGCATGTACTGTCTACATCGGGCACTGCCCCAAGCAGACAATAAATAGGATTAAAAAATTGATATATCAAATGCAGAATGTAGTGCGGCATACATACAACATATTGACACAATGAAGCGCGAGGTGTACATGCAGGTCGACGGAAATAAAGGTTGGCGAAACAAGGGTTGGCGTGTAAGCTGGTAGTTTTGCCGCATTGCATTAGCCATTCCCTCTGGGGCGAGGGCGATGTGCCTAGGCACTCGAGAAGCAGTCTGCATAAGACACCAAAATTTCAAGGTAAGGCAGTTCCATGCAAACGATTGCAAAATGCAAAACCTTGTTTCCTGACCGCCAGCGAAGCCGGCGGCGCATAGCGAGAACAAGTTTCCAAATCGACTAGTCAGTGGGACTCTGGGGAGGATGAAGCGATGGGAACCGACAAGAACACAGGCGTTACGTGTGCCCTGCGGAGATAGGGATAGGATGTCCTTCGAATCCACATGCTGATTGTGATGAAGGTTCTGTTGCATGTGCACGCCCTGCGATGGACACAGCCTATATCGATTAGAAGTTAATAAAATTCCGCCCGAAACACATCGTGCAAGGGTAAATGAGGGTGCGAGAATGCAACGTGGAGTTTCACCTGGCGAACTGCTGGACCAGCTCACGGCATCTATGGGATCTAGAAATTAGTTATTCCTGACAAGTCATTGAAATATTGAAGGAGCGTGCGGAGCACGTTTCAATTAGAGCATGTGGTCCAGCTGAATACATAACCCATTTTAGCCACGTGTAAAGTCAACGGCACTTTCTAGCGCGATCTCTTCCTTCAACTACACGCGCCAGTGTACAACCGTCCTTTGCACGCCCAAAAAACTCAAGGTAGGCCTATCTAAGACTTATATAAACTCCGAGTCATACAAAGCTAAAAAGCATTCCAGATTACCCTCTTCCTTACATCACTATCATGGCAGACAACGCAGTAACATCTACCGACACGGGCTCCAGCCCCAGAGAACACAATTCTGCTGGCGGGCCCAAAGCTATCATCAAGAATGTGGATATGACTGAAGAGATGCAACAAGAGAGCGTTGAGATCGCATCTGCTGCTCTCGAGAAATATAATATCGAGAAGGACATCGCTGCACAGATCAAGAAAGAGTTCGACAGACGACACGGCCCTACGTGGCACGTTGTTGTCGGGAAGAACTTTGGCAGCTACGTGACTCATGGTACGTCTTTCATGCGTTGTAATGTTGGCCCATCGCCAGATGTGGTGTCTATGCGCTCTGTTCGCTTCATCGATCTCCTACAACTTTCTTGCGCTTTTGCCTATCGCGGGAAGGAATCTAATCTGAGTTATTTTTTCCCCCAGAAACCAAGCACTTTATCTATTTCTACGTCGGATCGCTTGCTATCCTCATCTGGAAGTCATGAAACAACTGTAGATTCACGTTGGATAGATCAATGTGAGTTTTTTTACCCTCAATCGCGTGTCCCTTTAACCAAAATGATCATAGTACAGACACAGACACGACTCGCCATTTTTCACCACGTGTATTGTACATCCCTTTGAATCCGCATTTTGCCTCGCACACCAACCGTCCTGTAATGTCTCCGCTTTTCGTGTACAGACTGTTCATTCCTTTCGTGGATATCACCCTTTGAAACGAACACTGGCGGATAAGTTCATAGTCCGTCTGGGAATCAAGTTGAGCAAGACATGCATGATTATATATGCCAGGTATTTGATGACAACAACACTGATTATGACATGTAATCATTGCAATGCATGACCCTGTTCGTGACGGGTTCTCATGAGAGGAGCGCTACTGCGGGTGTCCGAAAACGGCGTTATGTTTGCGTGCACACCGCGGAAAGAAGGTAAATGAATCAAATCTAAGTTACATAGAATTGCAAATAATACTAAGCCCACTGGTCCGTCAGAAAGCCATGAAACGTGGACAAATCGAGTACGACACGGTGTGAGCCAGCTCACCCTGTCAATGGCGGGGACCTTTTATTCCTTCCAACTATCTCAACGATCACCTTTGCAAGACATTCTCCACCCTCCGCATTGAATACGCCCACTTGTATCTCACCAAGATCTTGTTCTGTGGGAATGCCATAAAACTCGACCACTCTCTTGTCGTCACCGCCGTGCCCCTTCAGCTCCAGCTGCAAGAAGTGCGGGAGAGCTTGCCCCGACATCAGTTTTGCCTCCAACTTGCGGTATGCACCATTGACAGACTTCATAGGAATACGGAACTTGAACTTCTCGCCAGTCCGTACGATTAATCGAAAGACGGTGTTTTCCGTCCCTACACCAACAGTACCTAGACCAGGCTGAGAAGACGCGAGCGATGAAAATGACTCGTCGGATACAGAGCGTACGTTCGATGAACCTTCTCCGAGCGTCCGAACATAGTGCATGCCCATGCGAAGCTCGTCGATACTAGTATGGTGTGCGTCTCGTCCTTCTTGGTAGACCTTTGCTGTTTGACTGGCAATTCTTCTGGTTCCCGGGGATACATCTAGCGTTGCTTGATTACTAGACGGAGACCGCGGAGGTGGAACTCGAGAAGAATTCGTGAACTGTTTGAGACGAGGTTTCTCTTCGGCGGTCTGGATAGTTTGGATAGTCTCGGGACGTGATTCACAGGAAACGATGCTTGTACTCTGTATGCTTTCCCTGATGATGCTGGAAGATACCTCTAGTTAATATCAAGCCTATACAACGAAAATAAAAATGAACCTTCTGCGAGCGGAGTCCTTGACAGCGGCAGGCGACGGCTCTCGCGGGCCTCGCGGCGACCTTGGTGGGGCAAAATCGGCTCGCCTTCGTGGGATAGACCTTTCATCCGTAGAGTTCGACGGAGAACTAATGAAACTAGTCATCGTACTCGCTCGCTTCACCTTCAACTCCGGGTCGTTGAAGGGATTTTCGCGTACATCTTGTGAAGCTGGGGTGGCCCTGATGTCTATGTAGTCACCTTCTAGAGGAAGCCCATCCACGCCCTGGCGTGCATGTCTTGGTGTCAATGGCGTAGGGTAACCGATGACAGGCCTTGTTGGAGCAACCTTGCGCTTGTATTTGTCGCTCACGTTCCTTGCAGTCTCCTTGATTCGCCCAAGAAACTCGGCCTTCTTCATGACACCATTGCAATCAGCGTGAACAGTCGAAGGCGTTTGAGGAACAACACGCCGGAGGCCAAGTCCAAGATTTTCGCACGCGTCCGACGGTGGATTTTCAATGGGCTCGAACGGGTTCCCGTGCCGCTGACTGAGTTCGAGACTGCCCTTCTCCGAGGTTGCGCTCGTGTCTACTTCCTTGGACCAGCCGTAATCTCTGGTTTCCTCACGAAGACTATTGTTTCCGTTGGGGGCCATCCCGTAGTACCTCTTCTCCGCATCCGACCAAGCGAACGTGCCTTCCTCGCCTAGCAGGGCCGAGTCTCGAACCCTTGCGCAACGCCTGAACAGGGCCTAGACCGGCGCCAAGGCTAAGTAAGCCTCCGATAACCCCAAATACGACAGACAAGATCAGTGTCGTTGTTTGACGTCCCGCCGAGTTCGCTGTTCCTAGTCCCTGGCTCTGATTCACCTTCTGCGGAGACACCATGGATAACGTCGCATGGGAAGTGGAGTGCGTGACACGGGAGTAGGCGATGAAGGTGACTACAATCTTTGGGACTTGGGAGTTGCCTGGAATCTGTCCAGATAGTTCCCCAGAGACCGGATCGAAGCTTAGATAATTACTGGCATCGGGAAAGAAGGTAACACTGAGGTTGACGTCGTTGTGGTTTTGGGCAGTATCGGCCATTGTTGGAGAAGAATTGAGCCAGGTTGAAGTGGACTTGTTGTCCTGGGTCCGCATTGACGACTCCAAGGTCTGAAGCAGAAAAGTAGGATGACACAACTGCCAGAGATATCGTCGTGTCCAAGGTCTGATTGAAGTCAGTGGTGAGCCTGGCGGGTAGAATAGGTCCTCCGTTCGTAGCGCTCGTTACAGAAAGTCCAGCGGGCGGAATTCCAAAGAGCGTCCTACTTTCCTCATCATACTGAAGCCAGTTCTTGTACGCAGACACATCGATAGACAAACCGGTGATATTTGTAGGCTCTAGAGGCTCTCCATCCACTAGCATACCAGTAAAATCGGCGGCAGCCATGACCGTAAAGTTGAAAGGAGATTCGGCCGTGACATTGACAGTGGGTAAAGTTGATAGTGCATACAGCTCGTGAGAAGCCACGACAAGGTCGAAAGAAACAGTGTCGGCGCTGTAGCCTTGTTGGTCAGACGCATGGACATCTATAGATACGGTGTAAGGCGTGGGTAGATCGGCTTCAGGTGGCGCTACTCCGTCGAAGGTCACAGTATTTGAGTCGAATGCAAGCCATTTGGGAAGAGGTGTTCCATCAGCTTGCAATGCCGCATAGTATAGATCATCTTGGGCCGAGAATGTGTCACTGAGGATACCGATACTGAAGGACCACTGAGATGGGACCCTGAATGCAAAGTCGCCCGTTTCAAGAGCCGATCCGGGGGATAGAAAGAACACCGATGAGAGCGCGGAGCTGCCGGCAAAGAACTGCTTTTGTAGAGGAACTTCAAGCGTTGGAGGAGGATACGACTGTGACGCAGATAAAGAAGGACGAGATTGCCGAGGACTCAGAGTCTGAGGCGTTCATGGTGATCTGCGGCGTGCCCTCATCTAGCAGCAGAAGGCATGCCGTAGAGCGTTCGTGTTGCGTTGTCAAACGAGCACCAACTCGGTAGGCCTGAAGCGGTGTACGAAAGAGCCTGGTCCAAGTCAGTAGAAAACGTGAACTGGGCTGAAGGACCAAGTGTAGTTTTCGCCAATGCGAGCAATGAGGGGCAGTTGGCCATCCAGCGGATTGTCAACAGTGACTGTCGCACGACCCGCTGATGCGGCAGCGAGGAGAGTTAAAAGAGTGACGATCATAGTGATGGGAGTCGTAAGGCGCGACGACGACGCACGTTGGAAGACGAGTCGGCCAGCGAGCTCAGATTTCGAATTATTTAAACGGGTCAGTTGAAGGCCAAAGATGATTGATTGAGAGAGGGAACGAACAAATACGCAAAAACAACGCGTCGCGACTAGGTCATAAGAACATTTATCAAATCCATATTACCCTTGTGAATGAGTAATTTTGAAGATAGCATGTGAAGTAACTCTGTAGGTAATCTAAATCAACGAAAGCGGAGGGGACTGAAACATGGGATCCGATAGTACTAGCATTGTGGTTTGAGGAAAGGAAGACAAATGCATGAACGGAAAGAAATACGAATGGATTATGCTCCTGTGAAGGCGCTGAGCCCCGCTGCTTGGATTCTCCCCGGATCTTCTGCGTTCAATATGCCAATCAACGCAATCAGTTCAGCCCCTGTCTCATCACCGATCTGCTCAGGTCCACTGGGATCGAGAACGTGAGCAAACACAGCAAGCAGCTGGTCCATGAACGGCAAGAGCGACTGGGGGTTCGTGCGGAATAGATGGAAGATAGCACGGAAAACTGGGCGGTTCTCAAGGTAGTCGGTCTTGAGCGGGAGACTGCCAATTAACACAGGAAGAACCTGATCCAGAGGGACGGCAGCAGTGTTGCGAATAATGAGACGGGCAACAGCACCGGCAGCATTGTCTTTTGCATTGAGTTTCGCTGAAGGATCAGTGGGCGAGACGTTAAATAACAGGCGGAGGGCGCTGAGGACATGCATATATTGCGGCGAAAGGTCGATTTCAGTGTGTTCAACGAGAAGACCAATGGCAAAGCATGCATTGCTCTGGACCTTCCGGTTCTGGGTCGCTGAGCGCGCGGTAGAACAGATCCATCAGAGGTTCTGTCGAGGGCGTGACAGAGGCTTTCATGCCAGCAATGATCTCTGCGAGACAACCGATAGCGGACGAGCGATCGCTCATCGACCGGTTCTTCTTCTACAAGTGAAGTGCATGGTCAGCACCTAAACATGCGCTGGAAAGGAACTCAAACTTACGTAGTATTTCGAGATAAGAGGGAAGAAGGTACCGAATGCTTGCGCGAAGTCATTGCCCAGTGCATTCGCAAGTGAAGATACCAAGTCGCCTGCAGAGGAAATGAGCACTGAATCGTATTCGGCTTGATCTTCGGGTGCCTCCTCGGTTTCGTCCTGGTCAGGATCCTGTTGGCAAAGTGCCTTTTGTTCAAGGACCTGTACTGCGATGCTGCAGATGATATCGAGATCTGCACCAGATGTCAGCATCGACAAAGAAGAGCTAACGACCTGACCTACGGCCTTCAATAAATGCAGGTCCAATCTTGTTGATGGTCTCAGCAAGACCAACACACAACGATGCCACGACACTCCTGTGATAATTCGGTCAGTAAGGGTACACGAGTGAACATAAATCAACCGACTTGTGATCCTCGGTCTCATACATCTCAAGCAGGGGCTTCAAGCTGTGACCAATGAGCTCTTTCACGCTCTGTTCCAGAGGCACAGTCTGGACGCTGCGTCAGCATCATGTTCGGACATAGTAACTGAACTCACCACAGTTGCCCCAGGGGCCCAATCCGGCGCGCCGCTCAGTTCGTAGAACGTCCTGACCATCTCCAACAAAGAGTCCGTTGCGGACTTGCGAATACCCTCGTAATAATGCGTGAGCAAGTTGACAAGCTCGAGAGCACAAGGCTCGACGAAAGGGAAGAAGTGGT
Source organism: Suillus lakei (assembly GCA_016628065.1). Classification (NCBI taxonomy): domain Eukaryota; kingdom Fungi; phylum Basidiomycota; class Agaricomycetes; order Boletales; family Suillaceae; genus Suillus; species Suillus lakei. The sequence continues at coordinate 47,458 of JABBWA010000079.1, read as the reverse complement.
TGCGCGTGGCAGCGAAGAGCGTTCCAATCGTGTCTGCAGCAATTTCCTTTTCGACTGCAATCGCGCTGTTGACTTCAAGCATCTTGTCAAGGTCAACATCTTCGATCTCAAGCTCGGGGTTCCCATTGACATCGACGTCATCCGTGACAGAGATCGCATTTGTAGGAGAGGATCCGGATGCGAATGCAACAGCAGCGTCAGTATTAGAGACTAGAAAAATCCATCAGAAAACTCCTCGTTCAAAAAAAGGGGACAAGCATACAAGTAGCAACATTATCCTCGCCATGCTCAGCTTGCTTGCAGCTCTGTAACAACGGAGGCACGACGCTGGGTAGGTACGGCGCAAATTCCTCGCCAAATACCCTAGCCATCACGCCAAAGAAGAGGAAACTGCACTCCCGAAGACGTGCACTGCCCATCTCAATGCCCTGGAACGCCTGCTTCATCATGTCCGCGAAGTAAGGACGGAAGATATCGACGCCAACAGCCTCTGCAAACGTTCCAACAGCGTCCATAGCGATGCCGCGGAGCTCGGTCTCCTCGCCTTCACCAGTGAGGACGAGGAAGTGCTGCAACTTGTTCATGGTCGGTTGGAAGTAGGGGAGGAACTTCTCTTTTGACGCGTGTGCCGCACTACCAAGGGCTCCAGTGACCACAGTCTTAACAGCGATAGGTGCAGTGTCGAGCAGACCAGCGAGTTGCTCCATGATAAGCTGGAGGTATTGTTCAATGACATCCTGCGAGATCTCAAGCAATGCATCAAGAGCAGTGCAAGCCGAGCGCTGAGTCTCAGGATCGTGCACCAAGCCCATGATCACCTAAAAGCGTCAAATAGATCTTAGCATCACTATCAAGTTGTGACAAAAATTTCAGTGCTCACAGGAACCAAAACAGCGTGCTTCGCAACACACTCTTCCTCCAACCACTCGCACAAACAGCTCACAGCGATACAGGTCGCCTTTCTGACCGAGTTGTCACCGTCCTGGAGACCAGCCTCAATAACAGGCCAAATGTGGCTCATCAAAGGCGTCATGAACTCGCTGCAGCCCTCCACGGCCACGCCAAGCGCAAGCATTGCACCACGGCGATTGTTCGCGTCAGGAGAAGAGAAGTACTGGGAGATGAGTGTTCGGAGAGCAGGGAAGACTTGTGTGGGGGGAAGGTTCGTGGCGAGACCATCGATGATACGAAGAGCAGACTGGAATAACAATGAATCAGGGGTTACTTCGGCTAGTTGTCAAAGTTACGTACACGGCAAGGTGCATCATCGTCGGAATCTGTGGGTTCAGGTTCGGTGGTAATAGGCATGAGGCCCTCCAAAATGGCGCCAGCAAGGGCCTGACTTTGGATTTTTGATTTTTTGCTGGAAAGATGGCATGAGTACATTCATGAAACGATCTAAACATGATCTCACTATTGTACGGTCCAGTTAAGGGCGTTGAGGGCCAAGATACGGATTTCAGAGTCGAGATTGCGGTTCCCGCCAGCTTGAAGGAGGAAGGATGCCAGTTCCGCAATATGTGGGCCAAGAATCGGTACTTCCTGGATGGCGTCTCGCAGATAAGTCCACGTCAACGAAAACTGAAATGCAAACGCACAAGGATGAGAAGAGTCTCGAATACATCGAATAGTTGACGAGCACCAGCCTCATCCCCAGATTCAATAGATTGCCCGAGAATTCGGATCATGCCAGGGAGAAGTGCTTGGAAGGATTTCTGTAGCACGCAATGAGACAATTTGTTTCGAGAAAAGTAATTTGCACGCACGATGTCAGCCTTATCATCAGAGTCAATGTACTGGGCAATGACACCCAACGCCCTTGAGGCAGGGTTAGCTTACCACCTAGGATTAGTAGAAGAGTAAAGCGCACCGAACAGTCGTTATGCGAACTTCAATACTCTCAGGGTCATTGAGAAGACCTTCAAAAAGTTTGAAGAAGCTTTGCAGATGCTCCTGGAAGCCTTCCACGATGCTCTCGAGAACAGTGAATAAAATGAAGATGGCGACCTCGCGATGTGCGACTTGGGCTGATGTACATGACTGGTGTAACCACGGAAGGAGTTGTGGCCATGTTCCAGCTGTGAGTTCAATGCTAGCAGCAGCAGCGATAACACGTGCGGCAGAGTGTCGGACGAGCTTACTACAGCATCAAAAAAAAATCAGGAGGGGCGTACTGTTTGGAAGCAAGGAAATAGACAAACTCTTGTTCAGCAAGAATCAAAACAGGAAGCTGGTCTTTGATCTGCGAACGGACATCTTGCGGGAGCTGCATCCATAGATCACCACTCTTTTGAGAAACACGCTTCCGCATCTCGACTGCAGCCAATTGGCGAACCTAACAGATGAACATTCACGCGCACATAGCCAATATAAATAAGACATGACCAAAAATACGCCAATATGAAGTTTGCTCACCGCGATTTCCGGCGAACTGGCGAGTATTTGTGCGAGTGCAGATATGCATGCCGGATTTTTGTAGTATTCGGTATTAAGCTGAGCTGTTGCCTGATGCACATAAAAAGTCAGGAAACACGATGAACAACGCGTTTGATGAAGCGATCTTACAGCTTTAAGCTGATTGGTATCGTTTGAAGTGGACTGCAGCAATAGATTGTGCAGCCCCTGCACAAAATTCGGCTGTTAAAACAGACGATAAAACAGAAAGTAATCAGATCGGACTCGACGGTAAGCATTCAGGTATTGATCTGCACGTACATCCATCTTTAAAAGTCGTGAATGAGGATGAAGAAGAGGGGAAGGGGATAGATGAGTCTCTGATCGCCAATATATTTCCCTAATCTAAAAATCCGGCGGAGTTCAGAAAAATTTGCCACGGATCATGGTCCAGTCAATCCGGCGAAGTAGTACTGATCAGTGATGACCGCCGCTGCGCACGCCACGAGTCTGTTCACATCAGCTTTTCTATTGTTGTCCCAGGTCAGGATCGTCCAACGTGGCCAGTCAATGAGATATCGATGACTACGATCCATGAGAGGCTCTCACCTTGTGCAATTATACATTCCTATCAGATTCACAGTCCTATACTCATCATCCAGTCTCTTCATAGCGATCTTATCAATCATATCAAGCCTCAAGGAGACTAGACCAGTCTTCTAAACAAAAGCACGCCCTAGCAATGCGATCTATCTGTGCCTTAATCAGCTGCTGTGAATATGAAGTATTATGAACCGAGGATGATTTCCGAACAACGGTCGAAACTCATGAGCAGTGAGCAGAACACTCTCCGTATCCTCAAAGGTACCACGTTACACGTAGTGCTGCGTATCCAGCATGGATTCAATAACGGACAACTGCGAGTCATCATCGAATCTCCCGACCGCAGACGATTGCTTCTTAAAAGCTAATAGCTACTCCATCCTGTCACTGGCAGCACTAACGCCTCATTACCATCCACATGCACATAAACACGATATCAGAGTCATCCATCCCGCTTTCTGCATTGACACGTTGCGATTATACGTGAGCCTGAGAAGGCGCAATGCCTTGAGGTGCGTCTTAATTTTGCATGCCTGTCCTATAGTCCCACTCAGGTTCCGATTTAGTTCGTCCATTTTACTTTCTTGCACACGAGCATATATATTTCCGTGGGGAACAGCCAGACGACTAAATAATAAAATACCTGTTGGGTATCTCATTATAGAGCAAGCGAGGATCGGAGCAAACCTTACAAGACACTATGCAGTCGCATGGCCCTTTCCAATGTGAAATCGAAGCGTTGAAGGAGGTAAAACGTTGATTGATTGATCAGTGGTGGGCGGTCGAGACTCGAAGCCTGCAGGTGGCAAGGCAGGTGCTATCACGAGTTGATCACGAGGCAAGAACCTGTTAACTAAGCTCATTACGAACGTAAGTCTTAAGCTTAAGTCGATGTTAATTTGCATCTTGTACCCAAATTCAAAACGTTGCTGACTTATAATTGGTTCACGCGTCTTGGGCCACTACAACATTAAATTGATCTCACTTTGCTAGATTTCGTTTGTGTTATTCATCCATGTGTAAAACCAGTCATGTTTCACTTGCGCACACGATCAACCTCTAACTTGTTCTGCGAAGAGCGTACAAAAGAAAATTGGATTATGAATTACAGGCTCTAATACTCGTCATCGTACATATACGAAAATATGGAAACATTGTCAATGAGATAAACCGTAACGTAGAGGGAAGAGGTGAAGATGAGATGAAAGAGACACAAATAAATGGACAGTTCAATGTTTGTCGAAGTACATATCGATAAAAGGAAAAGTGTCCATAAGTCACAAAAGAAACGGACATACCGATAAAAGGAAAAGAGAAAATAGACATAAATCGAGACCTTTACATGATGGCGAAGGAAGAGAAGGGACTTAGGATAGATGCATGTGGGAGACCGCAGGCGGTGGCCTTCAACTCCAAGTCGTAGGGGACAGGAAGGAGGCCGATGCTTGTTGCGGTTGTGTCGGGATTCGGTCGTAGGGGACCTCCGACATCGAAGACTGCGTCGGTAGGCTAGGCGGCGCGAAGAGATAGTTTGTGCGCGGCCGGCGGTGGCCTTCAACCTCGTGGGCAGTGAAGCTCCAGTCGTAGGGGACAGCGAGGGAGGCCGTTGCGCGTCTTCGGGTTTGGTCGTAGGGGACCTCGGGAATAGTGTTGTCCGTGAAGGCGTCAGTCCTGAATAATATCGTTCGAGTTTCCTGGGTTGGGCGTCTTCTGGGGCGGAAGTGGTGGTCCTGGTGACAGCATAGAGGTAAGTCCAAGCTGCGCCATTGCAGCAGCCCAGCCGTCGATGAGGGCCGCTTGGTCGACGAGGAGCTCGTTATGGAGTTGTTCAAGGTGATCTGTTTGAAATCAACAAGCGAAGCGGACATCAACGGAAGTTACTCGCCGATCATAGTAGTGTGTTCGAGTTGCTTCGCGTGAGTGCGCTCGATACTGTCACGGGCAGCAACCAAGCGAGAGGCTCTAGATTCGTGCTAACAAATGACGATGAGTTTCGTACTTAGTTCTGCAATGAGCATGTGCATACCTTGTGTCTGCCAGGGCGGAAACTCTGGCGTCGCTTCGTATCCGGGGGTTTCAGCTGGGGGGTGGCAATCTGAGGCGGGGTGCTGCCGATAGTGGTCGTTTGAGTCGAAGCGTCCATGAGAAGGGGAACACCGGTGGTTGCAGACGTCGTCCGGTCTTTATCCTTGAGGACGATTGGTTGAAGCCCAGGCTGCGTCCGCTGAGAGGGTCCACTCGAGTCATCGATCGTGAGCGCTTTCGTACCTGGCAAAAGTAGGTTGCCGCTGGAACAGTCGCTGTCGTCCTATAGAGATTCATACGTTAAGCGATAAATTTTAATAGACTATGCGACTTCATACCTCGGGGAAAGTGCTTTCGTGAAGGTCCACGTCAGAGAAGTCCTCGAGGAAGTCGTCGTCATGGTCGATGAGGGTAGCGTCGGAATCGATCGAGAGCCGCTTTGGTTTCGGAATCGGCGAAGTTGGCAGTAGTAGTGTGCAGGGTGTAGAACATGTGGATTGCGAAGGGCTGCAGGGTTCGGTTATGAATGAAGATGATGCGGATGGCGAAGTGTTGCAAGATTCGGCTGCGATTGGATTCGATGAAATTGATGGAGATGCAGTAGAGAAATCGGACATATTGTTGACGTCGAGAGGTGCGTTGAGCTCGGCCAAGTCGTGCTTCGGAGCGGGCTGGGTGTCGTTACTGAGAAGTATCCGGGCGGTCTTGTGGGAAGCTAGCACTAGGACTGCAACGGAGATGCAGAGTTCAGATACGACGAGGCTGGCGGTGACGTTCTCCGCTTCTTTGACGGCCTTGGACGTGCGGTCCACGACAGTGTGCTTGAAAAAGAAGACCCCGAGACACCCAGCGACGGTGACGTGAGCAACACCGTTGTAGAGATTGGAAATCATATTGCAAGGGGATGAGTGAAGAAGGTTGAACGTTGAAATGCAGGTAGTACGCGTAAATGGAGGACGGGCACTAACTAGGAGGGATATCTGGCGGGCACCGTATATTTATACTCTGCGACGAAACCTTAATTAATGGCCCAGTTGGCACTGCCACGGATAAACAGACTCGATCGCGACGCGTCTAGTCACGTGGTTGAAAAATCAGCTATGTCAGCAGCCATACAAGTTCATATCCCAGACTCCCACACACACTCGCCTTCACCTCCACCTCCCGGGACCTTGCGTATAAGCATTCGAGTCCCACATGTCAAAGCGACCATGCCAACACGACGGGCACATGGAACGGCCCGAATATGTTCAGGGATGATCACAGATGATCACCTCTGTGAGTGTGTATCGGCAGGGCTGATAAACCTCTGCTTTCAAAGATCATCGATCAAGAGTTACCGTCGCGAGACAAACCTTGATCGTGGTCAAGGAAGGATGCTAGAGTGCGCGACTACTCACTCTATTCGAGTTGTCGAGGTCAGTGAGTTGACTTTGACTGTTGATCGGCCTGGTCACCACTAGTCTAGTCACTGAGTATAATCCGACAGATCGTACTGGCCAGACGGTCTCAGGTCCTCAAAGGCTCCACCTTTGTGGAACCGTATATTTCATCCTATCCTTATCGGTCCTATCTATCTGTTCTGCTGTGGATATGGTCCGAGGACTGTCTCGCCCTGAGACAATCCTCGATCAATATCCATGAGCACGACGATCCACCTCTTCATTTAGTCATGACTTCATTGATTATACATTTTAGTACACAACGAAATATATGCAGCGACTAGCACCGCTAATACTGGTACTACTATGATAAGTACTTCTTTTCTATAACACTGCCTAATAGTAGTGTTATATCCATAATCCAAAACACGAAGAAAAAGATATCGATGTCGACCTGAGTCACTGACTTCATGCGACTACCCTCATCCAGTAAGGCCACCCTGCGCACCAGTGGCAGCAATGCGAGCCAACGCATCAGCATTCGTGGTGCAGGTGATCGACGTTCCAGCAGAGTTGACGAGAGGAAGGGCGGCGCAAGTGAGACCCGATCCACAGGATTGAGTCACGTATGTGCCTCCTACGCACTGCGCAAATGCGCCATTGACGCATGCATTGGTACCCTCTGCATAGATGTTAGAAATGACACGCTCCCTGAGTAAGGTGGACTCACCAGTGCAGGAAGAGTTAGCAGTCAGCGTAGCGAACTGGGCGTTGAGCTTCTGAGCATTCTGCCCATTAGTGAGCTTGAAGTTTCCACTAGTGCTTGAGGAAGTTGCAGACGGAGCAGCAGCAGCGCTAGTAGCTGACATGGTGGGCGAAGTGATTGGAACCCCGTCGCCAGAATTCGAAGAACCAGACGAAGGTGTGGCTACCATCGAGGTGCTATTGCTTCCACCAGTTGTGCTCATAGAGCCAGTTGTGCCTCCGACACCAGGGTTCTGGGTGATATCCACGAGTTGTGAGCCATCGGTGATAGGGCCGGAGGGGTTTGCAGGGCAAGAACCAGCCGGGTTGACAGGTGCGCTCATGCCAAAAGGAATAGGTCCCAGTTACCGCCAACAGGCAGTGCCGCCGACAAAGGTCGTTGGGTTATCACCCTGGAACTGACACTGGAAGAGCCCATTGAGCTCAGCATTGCGCGGGGCTGACTGGCAGTAAGGAACGCTCAGTGATGTGGGCTATGTATATCGAACTCTGTAAGTATCGGTGACAGAATAGACTTTTAAAAAGACGAACAGAGTTCCGAGGCTGCTGGGCAAAGATCTGAGCAAGCTCAATCATGTCCGCGTTGCTATTGAGGGTCTTTGCAAGGTCAACCATGTTATCAGCGGCATTCTGCTGCTCGCATGGACCTGGAGCGGCAAGAAGAGTGCCAAAGGACGCGACAGCAACTTGGTTGCATTGGGCACCTCCACCGGCAGCATCCTGAAATAAAATCATGAGATACAACGAGCCGACACGTCTGCAGGGACGTACACATGCTGCTTCCCACTTGGTAGTCGAGTCAGAGATGACCTGTGCGCAATGCGCTTATAGACTGGAGCACCGTGCACAGAGGACGGTAGCAGCAAGAGCGAATGCAGCAAGAGTGGTGAATCGCATCGTAAGAAAAGGCGTTAGAATTTTCGTCGAGGAAAGCTGTTCAGGTTTTAACAGCTAGCAGCACAGCTGAGAATCAGTAGAGAATGAAGTGCGTTAGAAAGATCGAGTTCGCAGAACGATAGAAAGGTGCAAGCACAGCTCGCCGCAGCCAGGAGGACGGGGAGAACAGAAAGAGCAACAAGAGCAACTGTGAATCACGCTGAGATTCGGTTGCTAGAAGAGCAAAAACATGTGCTTTATACTACCCCGGAGATTGGTGTTGCTCTCGATGCCAAACCCGGAACGAGAACAATGAGTGCACGTGCGCAGTGACTTTTGGTCGCCACACAAAGAGACTCAACGAACAAAGCCTATTTGGACTCATCCAGCCGCGAGTCTCATGTGATCTAGAAAGGTTTTTGTCAAGTGAAGGATGGTTGCGTGGTAGTACTAGTGATTGTCCAGATGGCATCACGGAACTTGCCACATCAAGTTAGTTCCTTTCATCAACCAATTCAGCCAATACTAACTTTAATATTCACAGATTCGGAACAGTATCATACCATGCCAGATCTGCGACCGTTATTGTATCTTCGTCGTTGTAACTACAAACAGCATCTTTGAACCGACTGGTGACTACTCCGCGGCGATAGTGCAGCAAGCCTTGTCACCATCCTAGATTATAACTACTGAAGCGCCAATATAGCTCACTAGCTCCCTCTACTAGCCTGATGCTAACCGGAAATTCGCGGCAGCCACAGGGAGGGACTTCAGGGATGCACTGGCAGCTCAGGCTCCCGAGCCACCCGTTATACTTGCCATGCTGTCCCACCCCGTACGTGCAGCAGTCATCGGTCTGCACAGTCGCCTGCGCGCTTCGACCCACCTACCATGACATCACAATATTAATATTTCTCGCCCTTAGTAGTAGTTGGTTCAGCATTCCTCCACTACCAACCGCCCCCAAGTCACCACGCCACAAAGTTCGCAGGAGTGGCAGCAGACGCAGGTGTGTGACGTGAACTTCCAATATTATTAGGCTATCGTCCCTGACTAGTCTGGCATATGACAGCTGCTCTGTCAAAGGTATTCAGGACTTTTATACCAACAAGAGGCCGGCCTGGCTGACTCGCATTGGAGGAACAACAGTCCTCTGTCCTACTTTCTTGATTTTAAATGTCTTAGATGCGGTCATTGCAACGTTGGGCGGAACGATGCGGCGTCAATCTATCGCATGGAGTACAACCTCTCATATGCATGAGAAGGTCGATGAGCGCCTATCTGTCAACTTTCTGTCAATTTGACTTCGACCCTGTAAGAATTTCCGCCAACTTGGACATTACACTCTTCTAAATGGCACAATAATAGTACGACTCGGTCATATGTTCGTCCTTAGCGCTGAATGCTAGCAATCGTTAATCCTGAATATCATCATCCTTAGTCAAGATGGTGTTGTCGTCAACAATGATACAGATGAAGGGTGGGTACATAGCCCAAAATGTTGATAATCTTACATTGTCAGGATCTTGTCTTACTCGAACTCAGCGGTGACCAGCGTTGCGCAAGGACTGGCAATTGCCCTCACAATTTTTCGTGTCTGGCTCCGACTACACATAAGGAGATTCTGGTGGGAGGATGCATGGGCTGCTTTTGCCGGATTGTGTGGCATGGCGCACCTGATTAATTCCTGGGTTCACCTGCTCTCTCGTGCGTACCTTATCATTTGTTGACCTCGCTATGTTGTTCATATGGATGTACTTGACATAGATGGAACGACATGTGTAGTCTCTTTTTGGGCGACGACGTTCATGTCCACCTGCATAAATTGGTAAGATCCTGTTCCTCCCTCACTTTGGTCCAGGGAAACCAACCAACTTGAAGGTCTGCACGCATGAGCATACTGTTTGCCATCGCACGAGTTGCGCGGCCTACGCAGCGGCTTTTTCTTTTGTCTATGGGCTTCGCAATTCTCTTCTTCCTGATGTGGGGAGGGTTTATTGCGCAAAAGGCGCAGAATTTTGAATCGAGTCGTAACTGGTACCAGTTGCCTTGTCCTTCCTGCCGCGTCGACCATTCGATGGCAGCATACCAACTCGCAAGTGGGCATCACACCACCTTCTGCTTTCATCCTATGCTCACCTTACTATCAGCCAAGTGTGTCGCTGACACTATTCTGGTGGTCTTTTCCTTTCGATTGCTCTGGAACCTCAAACTGCCCTCTCGACAGCGGCGAATGATTCTCGCGATATTTTCATCTAGCATTATCATGTCGGTGTTCTCCCTGTTCCATGCTATCGCCCACTTTCTAGTTGATACATGGGTAGAGACAATTGCAGTGAATTTGGAGGTAGAGTCTTGTCTATATCTCAGTCCGATCAGAATTTAAATTCCTGTGTCTAGGCATCGTCTTCCCTGGTAGTTTGCAACCTGCTAGTGGTTGTGACCTATGCATACCGGGTACTTAACCGCAAACCTGACGATCCGGAAGATGACGACTATAGCAGTCCAACTCCATCTATCCCTACATCGCAACGGCTCACCACTATTGCCCTCAGCGCAGTCGCTGAGACTTCCACTTCTTGCCGCCCCCTTGATTCACCAGCAACCTTTGTCTTGGATTGCATAGAGGATACGAAATTTGCTTGATCCAATAAGTACCAATGATCACAATGTACAATTACGGAGCCTCGGAACGGACTGTCTTCCTTCTTCCAGATCTGACTGCAGGAGATCAGCATTTATCCTCAGCCACAATCGGAAACGACACAGCCCCCCGCGGATCTTCATGCGTTGATTGTTATTTTCATGAACCGGTTTTCCCTGAGCGCCTTGTCGAGACGCTCACTTCATGATGGCAGCGAGCTATTTAACGCTATACTACCGCCCCCGTGACATCCTGGAAGGTGATGATATGGATCGCGAACACAGGCCTTTCATGCGTTCACGCGTCACCAGGACATGAGTTGCTGTGTACAGTATCATATACTTCCCTCGTGCACATGTGTTGCATGCGGTGCTCACTCATTTATTGATTCCTTCGACCTCGCAAACTTTGCAACAGGTGGACGGAATGTGAGTTCTAAACATAGATATCGCTCACTGATACGTTACATCCTGATAGGGTCTCATGCGCATGCACTGCATCACATACCTGGAGTGATCGACTAATTTGTCGATCTTCATCGCCCAAACGGTTTTGGTGTATGCAACCCTGACTACTCTTTAAGACTGAGGTCATTCTCCTGTTCATCATTTTCACCCCACGAAATCTTGGCATTAATTACGGTATCAGATGTGGTGCCAATCTCCGAATTCTCAGGGCCATGTCATATCTATTCTCATGGACTTTTAAGAACTGTGTTCAATGTCGCGGTGGCCCGGTTGTTGCACATGCTCTCATCATGAGCAGATGCTTATATGTACCTTGGTATGTCTTCATTAAGTCATATTTAAGCTACAGTTTGTGTTCTTCTGCAGTACGGCTCGGACTGAACTCATTTTCAAGATGAAATTCATCACTCTCCTTGCCTTGGCTGCCCTGACCAGTGCGCTGCCTGAGAAGCGCGCTACACCACAAGGCATTGATGTTTCTAGCTACCAGCCCGACGTTGATTGGACTACCGTTAAAAACAACGGTATCAGCTTTGTCTATATCAAGGCTACTGAAAGCACAGGTAAAGGTTCCCTTCTCTTAGCATCGGGATATCCCAACAGAGTTTACTTGCAGATTATGTTAATCCTTCATTCAGCAGTCAGTATATCGGCGCCACTGACGCTGGACTTATTCGTGGTGGTTACCACTTTGCCCACCCTGACTTGTCCACTGGTGCCACTCAGGCTGATTACTTCCTCGCTAACGGTGGTACGTTTGTCCGGCAAGTAGGACCCTCATGAATGTTGAACACCTGTACAGGTGGCTGGTCTGCTGACGGTATCACCCTCCCTGGTGCTCTTGATATCGAGTGTGAGTCGCCAATATCGCATTGCACCTGCAACGAGCTCAGCCTTGAACAGACAACCCTAGCGGCAGCGAATGCTATGGGCTGACCGCGTCGTCGATGGTGTCCTGGATAAAATCCTTCTCAAACACCTACGAGACCGCTACGGGCCGGTAGGATTTACGGAATAACAAATTATCTACGGTACTGACTGCTATTCTGGGATCTGATAGCTACCCCATCATCTACACCACGACAGACTGGTGGACGACATGTACTGGAAACAGCGCTGCGTTTGGGACGACTAATCCCCTCTGGATTGCTATCTACTCCACCTCGGTTGGCACCCTTCCTGCTGGATGGGAGTACGAGACGTTCTGGCAATATGCGGACTCTGGCCCTAACCCAGGCGATGCTGATTTGTTTAATGGTGATGCTGCTGGTCTTACCAGGTACTATACTCTGACTCTGGTGGGGTCATTTTGATGTGCTGATCCTTTTGCCCTGCGCAGTATGGCGCTTGGCTACTAAGTAGTGGAGGGTTAGTGGGTTGCTTCGCAAGGTTTGAATGTACAGTTTGAAATTAGATTGCTATATCCCATGATACCCTGTTAACCAATCATTCATCGAGTTGTAATAGTCAAACCCTCTAGTTTCGAAGCCCTACTGCTAGATGATTGTGCAAATCACAGCGCTTGTGTATGTAAGAATCTAAGAATAAACGTTATCCCCATTTCGTCTGAGGCAAGGCAGCAGCCAAGCTAAAGCTTGGGGACAATGCTTCCACGCCCTTGTCCTCAGCATGCAGCTACCTGCGAGCAATCAGTAGCAGGTAGTACACAGTACAAGACAATCTTTCTTCTATTTGACCTACCTTGTGATATCGGGGCGTTCTCTTGCGTTATCGTCAGTCGATAATGCAAACGAGCTACTATCCAACTCCAATTATGATCTCCGCAAATGGGCATTACCCGCCTAGAAGTCCTCCGCCTAATGGGTTATCACGCAGGTCGGCCCATTCACCAAGATCCTCCGTAGACAGGAACTCGCAAATTGCAGCCTCCGCAGGAGACGGTGCACTCGCTGAACCTTCAAAACATGCGGATCTGTGGTTTTGCGACGGTTCGGTGCGTATTATGAACGCCTGTGATCGAGCGCAGACTGAGGCAAACCTTGGGCCATAATTGGGCTTTCATAGATCGTTTTGAGAGCAGAAGACACCTTATTTCGCGTGCACAAGTCTCAACTTGCTCGCCATTCAGCATTCTTCCGCGATCTCTTCTCATTGCCACAGCCCAGTGCAGGACAATGCGGACATCTTCTTCTTCGGCCGTGGTTGCCAACAGAAACCCCGCACTACAAATAGATACGACCAATGAAATAGAAGGGTGTCCTGTTCTGCGATTGTACGATCCAGCAGAGGACGTCGAGAATCTCCTCACGGCACTCTATGATGGCCCGTAGGTCTACTGCAGTGCGCTGCGTTTGCATGTGACGACTTTTGTACAGAAACTTCGGGAAAAACGACCCTGTCGACTTTCGCATGGTCTCGGGAATACTTCGACTTGCGACCAAGTACCTTGTTGATTCGTTGAGAACTAAAGCCCTTGTTCATTTGAATAGGGCTTGGCCGAATTCACTCAAGGGATGGGACGCTAGAGAGGACCTTTCTCGTGCTGATGAGATGCAGAGTGGTCCTGGAATGTCCAATATATACCCTTCCCCAGCAGTGAGCAACCTCTCTTGGTGTTTGATAGTATGTGGCTCAACCACATTCAGGATGTTGTTATTCTCGCACGAGAAGTCAATGCGCCAAGCCTCCTGCCTTCTGCATTCTATGACCTATCACGATACCACTATACACAGATCTTCGAGCAGGACGACGAGAGTGGCCCTTCTATCGCACACCTGCCGCTATCTACGGCAGACCTGCAAAGGTTAGCCTTGGGGAAAGAGGCATCGCAGCACGCGATCACAACTCTCATTCGTTCCATGGGATCGCATTCTCATCCGCTTCTTTTGGGGCATCACGCACACTCGCATCACTCATGCAGGAGAGATTTCTCGGAGCTAGTTCACGCTGGCCACTCAGCATTATCTCTTTGATCGCGAGCGCGGTTGCACCGATCCTTTGTATGTTGCTGAGGAGCTCGGACAACCGTTGTATGACTTTGGTCAGGCTTCGGGTGCTGATGATACACGGTTTGGGGAACCTCGCCGTAGCGCAGAAGTATCTGAATGTGAAGCATGCGCGAGAGCGTTGGCGATGTGGACTACGAGGGAGAGAGAAAGGATGTGGAAGATGATACCGCTTTGGTTCCGACTAGACGTGTAATGTTTTGCCAGATATTTCTAGATAGTGTGAGTACCTGTATTAACATGACCACCATTTCACGCCCAGTATACCACTGATCTATTTCTGTCGTCTCACGAGCAACCTTGAAGTGTCGACACAAGAACACGCAAAGTTAACTGGAGCTCAACTTAGACTGGGCACTCCTACACTACCGTGATCCTCTTCCAGCAGGTTTCCGAATGGGTCGAGATCTATCGTGTTCTATCAGCAAGACGAGGCTAGATGGAACTCGCTGCATACATTCTTCACCGTTTACATAGATTGCTGTATTATTTTTAGAGTTATCTGTATCTGTCTTCGCCCACTTGAGAAAAAAATATTCCGTGTCGTTCGGTCCTTTTTGAATAATTTCCATCAGCACACACTCAAGTCCTATTCATTCCATTTCCTATACGATCTCCACGAAGCTATTCCCACAAAACAAACACCGCTGTACAGCCTCCAGCAAATCCCTCACGATCCAACTCTGTGCAGCGACAGGCAACTGGCTCTCATCCAACGCTGCAAACGGAAGCAGGGCCTTCCGACTGCATCCGATGCATGTGCGCACCTTCGACGTCGAGAGTATGAACGAGGTGACCGTACAACGAGCTTAAATGAGATAAAACATAAGATGTGTGTCAGCGTCGCGAAAGAGAGGAGACTAACCCCAGGCATGACCATTTGGACAAGTTGCGCGGGTAATGTCATGGAGTGGGACTTCAGCGTGGCAGGCGGGACAGTGTTCGTGCAGCGCAGCAATTGCAGGATCGATGGAGAATGATGCGGTGATGGTATCTGATAAGGCTTGGGCTTCATCTGCTAGATCTTGCGGCGAGCCGGGCAGTAATGACTGTACTACTTCACGGAGGACGAATGGGATATCTGGCGCTGTGACGAGGGCTCAGCAGGTAAGAAAAGAGAGTGGACTACCGGCGCACCAGTAACGGCGGGGATGATGGCTCTCAAGTGGCGAACCAGGATTCGCAACACACAGTGTGAGATGGCGGCTAAGAGGCCCTGTGCGACTTGACCGCACTGTGCCTGCATCTCCGGGTCCTTGCACAGTTTCTGCGAACCAAATACTGTAAGTGTACCGAGTTAGGCACTCTTAAGTTGCGCACCCAACACAGGTCAGCTATGGAGAGCCTCATTCGAAGCGATAGAAGATTGGGCCAGCCAAACAAATGGGTGGTCAGACTTTTCCGGAGCTGGAGTCGCAAGTCGTCGTTCGGTCCTTGCGTCCAGGATGGTAAGACTATTGTCGTTGTTTGGTCTGGTGGTATTTGCGATAAAATTTCCAGTACCTGAGGGCACAGCGCCGCGAAGCGCGCATTACTGCGTAGGTGAAGCATCAATCCACGCAAATGATGAATGGGGGCACTTCCTGAGGCTTAACCATCTAAACGTCAGATGACTAGTGAAAGGTCAAGTGTTTGACTCACCACAAGAGATATCAGCAAAGGCCTCTGAAGTAGTATGCAAGACGGTCTCATCGTCGAGCTGCCAAAATGGTGCAGTGAGTAGCATACATTCATGCTGAGCTTCATGCTTGTAGCTGAAATCCGCAGGTCGAAGGGCTCTAGAAAAATAAACACATCCGTGAGTGATTGTAAATGATATCATTGATGACACTTGCTCGTATATCCAGATGAGGGTCGACTGTGAGTCGTACGACGCCATTCCACCAATCCTGTTAACATCCAAGTACGAAATTCCCGCAGGAGTAACCTTCGCGAACAACGCTCGTGATGCCCTAGATAGTTCTGCAGAGGTTAGGATGTCGCCTGCGAGCGGAGGACTCCAAGTAGGTTCCGTGGTCATATTATGGATGGCATGCAGGGAACCATCGAAAAGCGAGAGGATGAGTGCGTCGCGGTGAAGCACGTAGGATACTCCAGAAACAGGGCTAATGGCGGAGGATCCGACGGACATTTTTTGGGTTTGGAATGGGAGCATACGGGTGCCGTACCACGCGGGTTCGGAACCGGGCCATGACCACAGGTGTACAAGGCCGGGTTTTGTGTACACCAGGATGGGCTGGAAATTACGATCATGAGCCAGGTAAGACCGAAGAATGAAGGTCAAAGAATACGTTTCTTCCTGGTGGTTGAACCCACGTCAATGCGGTCACGCTTCGTTTATCAGCCTCGCATATTGGACCTTGAATGTCGAATACAGCACTGGTCGTGTACTCGGGCACAAAATAAACGTTCGAACTAGACTGCAGATTTTGTGTGACTTTGACCAGTCCGACGTTCCCGTTATCAGTGGAGAAGGCCAGTAGGGATTCGCCTTCGCTATAATAAAGATTCTGTCCATGCGATAGGCACGAGAAAGCTTACAATGTCCGATGGCGCGAGTAACCCAAGGTGACCAGCTCAAATGCGTGATCCATTGGTCGCTCAATGGTTCTGTATGGATGTGCGAGAGGGAACCTCCCGAGCCACCGCTTCTGTTAAACCTGCACACAATAAGATGGACAGTATCTCCCCAAAAAAGACGCGCACATACGCACCTGAAAAACTCAATACAGCCCGCCCTGTTTCCCAGGGCAAGTATCGACGAATCGAGGATCGGGGTGGGTATGATCCTATAGTCCGGCTGTTTCGACCAGGCAAGACCTTGACCAGGATGTCAGAGAATGTCATTGCACAATATGGAGAGAGCCACAGACCAGTCACTTGCGCTCGAAGGGTGCTGCGAATGATATCCTCAGATGAGGCTGTGTTGAGTAGCAGACCTGTAACGTCTTGTATCTCCACGAAATTCAAGATTCGGAAGAAGCAACATGAGTTACAGCTCTCACATTTGACCATTCTCCCTTCAAGTGATTTTTAACAGCCGCCCAAAGTGATACTTCTGCGTTGGAGTTAAGAATGGTTATCACGCATCTAGAAAATACATATCAGCTGCATACCAAACGAACGGTGAGGGATACATACCTTCCCTGCGATGTGAGATTACTAGGGGAGCATGCGACCTCGCGAACGGAAACATCGAGGGATCCGAGTGTAATCGCGCCCCAATCTTCATCCCGTCTCAATACCGATGCCAAGGAGCAGTAACCTCAGGCATATGCTTACCTTGACATATACTTGGCCACATATGCGTTTGTCCACGAATCGGCTCGATCATCGTCCTGAACCACCCGAGCGGCTGCTCCCCTTGCTCATTTCCTCGAGGTGCCTTGATATCGGGCGGGGTGCTGAAGTTGATACCTGGATCCGGGGTCTGAACATAGAGATACTAAGGTCTTCTTCCACGAAGTTCGACACAGAGGTCTTACCATGACATGCACCGCTGCCTTAGTGGTAATGCAGGCCTGGCCGTCACCCGACCATTGCAGACACCTCTCAGAAGGATTTAAAATGACAGTGGGCACTGCCAGGGACGTGTAAATTGCCATCTTCGACACAGGATAGGCCAGAGACGTGTTGGATGATGTTCAGGCTCATCGACGTCGAAGGGCGTGATCAAAACCGTTCGCGAACTTAAAATCATCCTGGTCTGGCTAGCCCGGGAGACTACGAACTTAACGCGAACTTATGTCAAAATGATTGAACAAGATCTCCTTGCGACATTCTCTAAACGTGTCCTTCCGTTCGTCATCGCATCGACACCGCTACCAGCTGCAGATACACGATATGGGACTGGTAACTGCGTAAACATTATGTATGAGCCAGAATAATACCCACTAGTGAAGTCGTGACGTGGCATTGACAGCGACAGATCAGAGAGAACGTAAAGTACTGTAACAAAGCGTACAGGCTGGCCAGCATGTTGACCGTGACGTGAATACAAATTTGGTACATAAACACAAACTTGTTACTTCGGTTCAACGTTTGTACAGTTTCACTTCAACGCAGTTTCCTGCATAGCGTGCATGGCTGCTATGCACCTCCGCACGAGTGGGCTTCATCATGTGCTACGAAAGCAAGCTCATAATCGCTCACCAGTCTTTGCGCGGAGGTTAACGACGGCATCCTCATCTTCCCAGTCTTCTGCCCGCACCGCTGTCTACGCGACGGCGTTCGCTGCCTCTGTTGGTTTGTTTGCTGTCTATTACTATGATGCGCGTTCCGCAATCCACCGTTATGTTTTGACACCTGTACTGCGCCGTACATTCGATGCGGAAACTGGGCACAAGATTGCCGTCAAAGTCCTTCGTAGCGGACTTGGTCCGCGAGACCCTGTGCAGGATGATGAAAGATTACGGTCTGAGGTGCACGATTACTTCATTCGATGGCTGGCTTGAGTTACTCATTATCTTTCGTATTAGTTTTGGGGGCGTGAATTATCCAATCCCGTTGGCTTGGCAGCTGGTTTCGACAAGGATGGCGAAGCTATTGATGGTACGCTTCCCTCTGACTCATGTCTGACCTTGTATCGATGCAAGCGCATTAGGTATCCTTAATCTCGGCTTTAGCTGGGTTGAAATCGGAAGTGTCACACCAAAACCTCAGGTAGGTGTGCTATGTCTGGTAGTTCTTTACCCAGGTCTGAGCAGCGTGCAAGCCTGGAAACCCGACGCCACGCGTATTTCACCTTCCTGATGACGCAGCACTTATCAACCGTTACGGATTTCCCTCACAAGGCGCTACCTCCATGATTTCCCGCCTTCGCGCTCGCATACCCAAATTCCATGAGACGAAAGACGATACAACTGCTGCCCTCAAACCCGGGTCGGTTCTTGCAATCAACCTCGGTAAAAATAAATCTTCTCCGGTCGAGTCTCCAGAGGATTTTAGTCACTGGTGTGAAGACGTTCGGCCCGTACGCTGATGTTCTGGTTGTCAATGTCTCTAGCCCGAACACACCCGGACTACGGTAAGACTTTGTCAACTTTACCATCATTCTGGCATTACTTAACGACCCTTCAGCGGTCTTCAAAATCGAGAGCTATTGGAAGACTTACTCACAAGTGTTCAAAAAGCCCGAGATGAACTGGAACCATCACCAATAACGGCACGACGACCGCGATTGGTGCTAAAAATTGCACCCGACCTCGAGGAATCACAAATTGTCGATATTGCAGATCTGATTCGCAAGAGCAACATTGATGGGGTAATTGTCAGCAACACTACTATCAGTCGCCCTGCAAGTCTTACAGATCGTGAGTCAACACGTTGGCACACTTCATGATCACTCATCAATACTATACGGGATAGCCAACAAATCTGAGATAGGCGGTCTTTCGGGTGCGCCCTTAAAGCCGCGTGCATTACAGGTTTTAAAAACTCTGCGTGCACACGTCCCTGCAAGTATTCCACTGATAGGCTGCGGTGGTATTAGCACGGGCGCTGATGCGTTGGATTATGCTCGGGCGGGTGCTTCACTGATTCAAGTGTACACTGGCTTTGGATATGATGGAGTAGGGACTTGTAGACGCATCAAGGACGAACTGGAGGCCCTGCTCAGGGCGGAGAACACGACATGGAAAGCTGTTGTTGATGATTCTGTGCGGAAGCTCAGTTGGACAGACCAAACTCAGAACCCATAGGGACACTCGTACAATAGGATCAGGAACTCGCTGCTGGACCAGCTTGGAGAGCGGATGAGTGAGACTGATATGGCTGTCCACAAACCTGTACCACAAGAGGTTGTTAAATACAAACCCATTTACTAGAGCTGAGGCTTATTTAGGTAACACATGTACCTCGTGCAGTGGAGTATTCAGTATGAAGACATAACACATAACTGAGATGAGGCCGAAATTCAATAGAAGAATAACGGCCAAGATAGCAACAAGCTACATACTTGTCATGTTTGCGTGACTTACAACTAGGCCTGCATTAATTATGCGACGACTGAACGTTCTCCACGGGAGTCACTATAGTCAAGATGACCTTTCGTACTACACAACTCTGTCCGACTCCGGACGGTAGTGGAGTGTTCTGTCAATGAAAACTTTAAGGTGCATATCTCCCCAGTCTAGCAGTAAGACCACGCCTATATCAGAACCGTACAATGTTTGTATGGTGCTGAGACGGAATGCACGATTGCTTGAGCGAGTCCACCGCACAGTCGGGAGAACAAAAAACATCTGAACAGAGTGAGATTCGAACTCACGCCCCCGAAGAGACCAGATGATAAGCTCATCAAATGAGCTGGTCTCCTTAGTCTGGCGCCTTGGACCGCTCGGCCATCTGTCCTTGAAGCACGGTTGAAAATAGGTCTAGTTCAATAATGAAAGCACACAGTGTGTTTCGAAACTAATTAGGGGTAGTGGCACCCATAGGTTTGTGATGTGTGACACGAAAAAGTTCCCTTCAATGAAACAGTGCTTGGAGGGCAGATTGCAATTACACAAAACGAAACTGGTTTATGGAAAAGTATCGAGTGCGGCGAGCTCATTCACTGGACCAAGAATTTCGGAGATAGGAAGACGAAGGGAAGGCAGGGGCAGATTCTTCTGCCTATACTTACAGCCCAGCCTCATACATCACTGCCAACTGGGGCATTAGCCTCACTGGTAAATTCCCTCGAGCATTGTGACTTTGGCAACGGTATGGATCCGTCGCGGGTGGTCTCTGGGTCGAAGTTAATCTCAACAGTCAGCTGATTTGGTAGAATAGTCGTAGGCATGGTCTGGGGCATCCGCCGTATCTGGAGGGTGCTGTCCACAGCTGGGTTATTGAGGGTGGTGCCGTGTTTCCAGGCCTTTCCTTCTGCCACACGGTAGATAATGAGGAGTGAGGCAACGAGCTAGAGTACAAATGTAAATTATAAATCGTTCTGAGTATGCACACACGTACCTGCGCCTCGCCCAGTATTTGCAAGAATGCAACTGAGAGCGGGTTGTGGACGGCGAATGGGATGAGGTAAAGGAGCGAGCATATTGAGTAGACGGAGGCGGACTCAATGATTATTGCTGAGAAACTGGTGTAGATCGCGCCGTAGTCTGGGCCGAGGATTTTCGACATTCGGTGGCGGTGATGTAGCAGGCGCAGGACGGTGAGGAGGCTGACGGAGACGTTGATGGCCAAGGCGACGCAGGTGTATGGGAAGAAGAAGCGGATGGACATCCAGCCGTCTGCGGATTTTTTTGGACTTGACATAACGATAAACCAGTGAGTTCCGGTGACTTGGGAAGGTGTCAGAAGGGATGGCTCACGACAGAGGTAGGTCCGGAACATACCCAAAGACGTAGTGAACATAATGATTCCCAATCCCAAGATAATGTAGTGGAATCTTGTATCTCTGTATACCACTACACACCGCCAAATCTTATGGTGTGTGGTCAATAGTGGGATGGAAGATGTGACTGCGCACTTACCATCAATAGGTCTGCACACCAATTCGAAAGCAGGAAGGCAACACCAAGTGGAGGTGAGAACGCTTTCACTGCGAATGCACTTGGACCTGTGTGCGTGAAAGAACATAAGTAGGATATGCGGTCTACTTGATAGTTTGTGCATACCTCCAGGATATAGACGATTGTAAATGAAGGTCTTTTGCGTCTGCACCGCGATGAACGCCACATACATCGTACCCAATACAAAAAAGAAAACGGCACAGCAGAGGAAGAATATGTTTTGCCTGTAGCCAGTGGCATGAGATCGAATGCGTGACCAGAGGAAGCGCCAGCACATGAATGCCATAACGACTACCACGCCGTAAAACATGGCAGTGACGATGGCGCCATGCAACCATGCGGCCTCAGCGTAGATCTGCTCGCTAGATTCAGAGCTGTATGCCATAGCGGCATGCCATTAATATTCTGGATTGAATCTGTCAATTTTGCGCGACCTTTTTGGAATCGTACCGATGCAACGCACATCACCATTCACTGGTTCCAGCTGTGCTGGCAGATGCTTCCACCGTTGAGGGACTTCTGAAATCCTGGTGAGGGGATCAAAATATGCTCTGTGGCGTAATGGACGCTTCGAGGAGAACGTCGGCCGCTTTATACGTGGATGGCCAGCCACCTTATCTAATCTCCGATTTCACACCGACAACTGCCGCTGGACGAAGTTCAGATTAGAGCATCATGCATGCGCAGGACCAGCTCGAGATGATCTTGCTCGTTACAGCAAGTACTATACATATAATGTATACAAGCGCTCCGTTCACCTTCGGACGTTTTCTACCGTGAATTGGAGCACGCACAGGGGGGTCACGCGAACTGCTTCCGCGGGATCAAACATTCCGTCCTTACATATGTTAAATGTTAGATGTCTCTGGAATCCGGATTCAACTCTTCTCTTACATCGCTGGCCGATCACAGTCTGCTTCCTCTTCAGGTCCAGGTCCAGGTCCAGGTCCAGCCTCAAGCTTCAAGCACTGGTGCTGTCGAAGTTTTTCGCAACAATTCAACCGCAGGACCGTGCGCCGTCGATACTCAACTCAACACAACCTGCGGGGCTTCATATCCGCACATGTTTAAAATGAACGTTCACGCCGTTGCTTGCCTGCCGGCTTCAACTTCTGCTGCATCCTACATTAACTTACATATGGCTTTCGACAATGGCCAACGCCTCACGCGCACAACTGGGTTGTACTCGATCTCTGTCGCAATCACGATTCGTTCAACACAGCTCAGTTCAGCACCTGTGCGAATTCCGATAGTATATCTGATCACCCTGGTCTGACATGTCTGGTGGGCTGAGACTTGAGAACAAGTGTCACTGAGACATAAAATTGACACTTCGGGAGCGCCACGAGATGCACAAGGACACCACAAGGATGCACTTTCCAAGGGAATAACGCAAGCTGGATTGCCATTGAAATTCTGCAGATGCGCACTTTCCTTGGACTATGCTTCGTCTGGTGGTATTGCATTATATGACGACGCGGGCAATCTCACGTCCAAGTCGGTCACTAGTATGATTGTATACTTTGTGCACCACCTCACTGTACTGAACTTTGGGCCTTATGTCTCCCACGGCTCAGGAAAGCTAAAATGACTAATGTGCTCTCAAAGGACGGGATTGTTCGCGGCAATCGATTATATTAAGTAGAGTATCGAGTTAAATGTCTGAATTACATATTGCGGATTACTTCTTGCTGAGTGCTTGCAGCTGGACGAACTCATAATAATATCCTCTCTGCGCAAGGAGTTCATCATGGGTTCCAGATTCGCTAACTCTGCCATCCTTGATAAAATGTCTGTGAAGTAGTGAGAAAATGTTCACGAGTGACGATCGAGTCTATTGACTCACATGCAATCAGCGTTTTGGATAGTCGAAAGACGGTGGGCGATAGCAATGGTAGTGCGACCTTTGGCAGCTTTGTCGAGAGCTTCTTGCACGACCTTCTCTGAGTTCGAATCAAGGGCTGATGTAGCTTCGTCAAGCAGAAGAACTTTTGGGTTCCGAAGCAGTGCGCGAGCGATTGCTATACGTTCTGGATTGATTTCAGCGCACAAAGAAAGGTATCTGTCAATAAATGGTACACACGTTTTTGACCCCCCGACAGCTGGGATCCCTTGCCACCGACTTCGGTATTGAATCCACTATTATTATCATGTCAGTAAGCCTCACGTGTTCGTAGTATTGAGGTCTCACTCTGGAAGTGATTGAATAAAATCTAGTATATTTGCATCACGACAGGCAGCCTCAATCTCTTCTTGTGTGACCTCAGATTCTGATCTGGCGGCACCGAGCAAGATATTGAAATGGATAGTTCCCGCGTACAAAGTCTGCAAGGTAAGCAGTCAGCTCTCTCTACAAAGAGATTAATGTCACGAGCGTATTCACAGGTTCTTGTGACACAAGCGAAATCTGCTGTCGATATGCCTGGACATTGAACTCATCAATAAGCTCTCCATCGAGCAAGATCCGTCCGGAAAGTGGATCGTAGAAACGCTCTAGTAACTGTATGCTAGATGGACTCTCAGCGGCCTGTTTGAATAGAGTACAACGGCGAAACTTACACCGTGCTTTTACCACAACCGCTAGATCCGACTAAAGCAACATAAGTTCCAGGTTCGATGGTAAGTGAGAGGCCACGAAGAACCCGGAATCCGGGACGGGTGGGATAACTGAAATGAACGTTTTCCAGCTGTATGTGACCCTTGATAGTTTCGCTCGGAACACTTTTGCCTTCAGTTGACTCTGCATCAATCGTAGGAGTTGAATCAAGGAGCCTGATAATAGCGTTGCCAGCCCCTTTGGCTGATGAGACGTCAGGCGCAAAGATAAAAACGTTACCAGCCTGCATTGCGCCAAACACCGTACTCTGTCAATGTTTTGTTCACTTCAATAATGTCCGGAGGTCGACGAAATAACCATACCATCAAAGCAATGAAGAATGATTGCGTGGAAATCTCCAGCCGCGAAACGAGCGTCGCGCCATACCAGAAAACTAGAGCGATTACCCAGAACGCCATGGCCTGAGAGAGTGCGAACAGCATGTTACTCCAGAGTGCTGTCCTAGTGGTTTTCCTGACGGGTCCTTCCAAGCTCCGTCTGTAAAGATCAAGGCAGTGCTCTTCGCGGGTCAATGATGCAACAGTGCGAATGGCTGCAGCAGCTTCGCAGGCAATCTGAGCAGAGCTTTCATGCGCTGCCTTGTTATTCTTATCTTTCAGAACAACGACTTGCTAGAAGGCGTTTAGCACGACGGGAGCTTATTATGCAAGTAACATACCAAACGTATAAAGCCAGCGGACACCAGGACAGGGATACAAGCTAAATAACGACGAAATTTATAAGAGAAAGGCGTGAAATCGGGCAACGGAACGCACCCATGCCGACAATAGCCGGCTTCCAAGCATATGCAAAGCCAATGGCCAAACCAGCGAGTATAGTCGTGATAGATTGGATGATTCTAACTTAAGTCAGTAATGACATTGCTCCAGGAGGACTCATGATACTCACGTTCCCAGAGTTACGCCAGCGAGACCATTGATCTTCTGGGGGTTTTCGCTCAAGTTTGACGTCAGAGCGCCAGTCTTATGGATTCTGATGAGGGTTCTGCACGAGCTGGAGAAATATAAGACTCACACTGTTCTTGTCGTTGTCAAAGTACTCGACTGATTCCATGAGCATGAAATATAATTTGGCGATTAAGCACTCACTATCTTGTCGGAGGATGGCTTTGAAACTCATTGAACGGAGTTTCGCAGTCAAGACAGCGGCAGAAGAAGCAAAGAAGTAGTTCTGGAAACCAACACAGAGGCCATACAGAACGGCAAGAATGAAAAACCTGGATCGAGATAAGCGCTAGCACGATCTCCAGAAAAATATGTAAACTCAACCAGAGAGCATTCCGGTCGCCTTGGTAGCGTCGCTCAGAATTTGTGGTTGCGGAAAAGCCGGAGATTGCGCGCCCTACCAGTGTGTGCCATGATCAATGACTTCCATTTTGTTTGGCGACAGGACTTACCGTAGATAATACCAGATGCAGGATAAGCAGCACCATTGCCTGGGGAAACACATGAGCATAGCCGATAATATGTGCTTCACGAACTTACATATGGCAAAGAAAGATCCAATCAAGTATCGGTGAAACCCTTCGCGGTAAAGACCACCAATTCGCCTCATCAAATAGAATAGACCGTAGTCTTCTTCTGTAGCCCGGTCCCCTACTTTCTCCTTTAATTGACTGACGACGTCGCTTCCGATGGAACGAATGGTGCTCTTGCGATCGAGAAGTTCTTCTGGCCTAGGCTTTTCCAAATCTTTCTCGTCACTTGATATCCCTGCATCCAGATCACCATCTTCGTGACCCTCGCGGAGAGTTTGAGCTGTGACGAGACGAAAGTATGCGCCATTCTCGTCTGCCAGGAGTTCCGTATGAGTCCCTCGCTCCAGCACGAGTCCTTCGCCCATTACAAGTATGCAGTCAGCATCCTTGATCGTTGACAAGCGGTGGGCAATGGTGATGGTAGTTCGACCAGCAGCCGCCTTGTCCAGAGCATCTTGTACAATCCCTTCCGAGCGAGTATCGAGGGCACTCGTTGCTTCATCAAGGAGCAAGATCCGTGGATCCGAAACGATAGCTCGCGCAATGGCGACGCGCTGTTTCTGCCCTCCCGATAACAAAAAACCTCGCTCACCAACCATAGTGTCATATCCTTGTGGCAAATGGCTAATAAAACTATCTGCATTGGACTTGATGCAGGCTGCTTTGATGAGCTGAAACTTCTCCTCATCAGATGCATCCTCGTATGGTGTGCCAACGAGACCGTGTGCGACGTTGCCCCTGATAGTCGTCGCGAAAAGCACGGGCTCTTGTGAGACTAGACCGATCTGAGAGCGTAACCATTTGATATTCAGCTCCCGCAAGTCAGTCCCGTCAAGCATAACAGAGCCACTGAGCGGGTCGTAGAAGCGTTCCGTGAGAGATACAATCGTAGATTTTCCAGATCCAGACGCGCCAACGAGAGCGGTGGTCTTGCCAGCTGGGAAAGTGATGTTGATGCCTTTAAGAATTGGGACATCTACGCGAGATGGATAGTTGAATTTGACGTCCTCGAATGTAATCTCGCCAGTGACTTTTGCAGGCTTTAGTCCTCCTGGGTTTGCAGAATCGATATCAGGGACACGCTCGATCGTAGCGAAGAGTTTGGCGGCAGCACCACAGGCACGTGTAATGGCTTAAGTAAAGCATGATGAGAATTCCGAATGAAAAGTGGGGCTACGATTACCTTGTAATTCAGGTGCGAGTAGGGCAAGAGAGAATGATCCGATTAAGATGGCCATGAAGACATTCACAACCTGTCCGGCGTCAGCTGCCAACCAATATCAAAATGCAGTTTCACGACACAGAGACGGGAACAGACCCTGGCCCTCATTTATGAGGGTGGTTCCAAAATCGAACGCCAGCGCATATGCAGCATAGATCACGAAGAAGAGGCAACCTAACCCTGCACCCTGCCAAATACTTGCTCTGGCGTCAACGACGCGAGTTACATCGATGTTCTTATCGTATATTCCAGACAAAACTTTCTGCGTCCCGAAAGCCTGCGCGGTGCGAATCGTGGATATGACCTCTTCTGCAAGACTACCTGCCTCAGCAACATGCTTCAAGGACAATCTGGTATTGAACGGAAATCAGAGCTTCCGGACGAGCTCGACAGCAAGTACACTCACTGCGTGTATTTGGACACAAACTTATTCATGACGCCGCCTATGATTGCGATGCACGGAAGGATGGACGACAACGCAAGAGCGAGGCGCCATGACCTGGCATATGCAAGGATAAAGCCAACAAAGAATGCGCTGACGAAAGTGACTGCAAGAGTGACTTTTTCGGATATCCCCAGTTGTACCAAATCTATTTCAGAGCAACGTGACTTCGACCATCCACCTTTGAAAAGTCCAGTACGACTTACGAGTGTCGGTTTGGATGCGCGTCGCAACCTCTCCAGCCCCGACATCATCAAAATAGGCGATTTCTTGTCTAAGGATGGCCTGAAGATACATCTCTCGTATTCTTTTCCCATTAACCTCTGAGGTATAAACCCAGGTGTACATGTACAGATACGTGGAAACAAACATCGCAATACCTGATACGAGTTCAGGTGGGTACTGGGTCTCATTCTCACCGAATCAAGAACTCACCAATATAAACGAGGTAAGCAGCATCCAGGTTAGCGCTATGACGGAACTCGGATGCAGCAATATCCAGTGCCGCCTGCGCCTGCTCAATTACGTTCGCATCGGTAGACTGCAGCGATTGATAGTACTCGTTCTCTGCTAAACCAAATGTAACGAAATCTTGTGTCAAGTTGCCGAATACCAAAGTCATCAGAGGCTAGGATAGAGAATAAGGAGATGTAGCTCGCAAATCCGAAAACTCACTTGCGAAGCGCCAGCAGTAACAGCACAGATTACGCCAAAAAGGTCCAACATTATTTCAAAGCGAGTTGAATACCTGTGTCGGTGAACGTTTATCATGTTCAGTCAGAAAAGTGGGAAGTTCTAACCGAAATAACGATAAGAATGACGCAGGGACGGGTGCATCCGCTGCCTTTGCGTTCTCGGCTTCGCTCTCCATTTCCTTGGATGCTTTCTTTGACCAAGGGAGAAATGCTCGGATGCCTTTGGAATTCTTTTTCATTTCCAGAGTGACATGTTCTGGGGGTGTGAGCTCCTTTGAAAAGGCAGGCTTCTTCTCGTTAGGAGTGGCTGGAAGGCCCTCCGACGATGTATGCGGTGCAAGTGAGGTGGGTTCTGCACTCATGTTCTAGCGCAGCTTGAGCGGACAGCTACAAGGAATCCATGCATTTATCTAGTTCACTACGGTTCCGAGGCACCGGCGGCGTCAACCCAAGTTCGACCTATGACTGTCTTACGTGGGAAGTGGGGCGATGCTCAGTAGGAGCCTGCGGAACAATTGATGGGGAGCCTGTACCTCACGTCGCTGCGGCTAAGTTCGCAGCTAGATGCTCGTACCGTCATCACGTAAGCACTAGCATGTAATATGCCAATACGATTATCCTTATCACACGGATGTCAGTGGCTGCAGCGCTGAACTTTGTAGGATATCACTGCATCAAGTCATTCGATTGGACCAAGGCCCCACTTCGCCCAGTAAACGTACCAGCTCGTATCAGAGACAGTCTTCCGAGACATTGAGGCAGATACAATCATTTACCGGGTTCCAATGGCATGCTTATGTCATTCCGTTGGATAAGTGACGCAATTCATATATTCACTGCGGAAACGACGGATACTACATGAGTCGAGCGAGATTGCTCAAGATCCCGACTGGCACCCCGTTGCCAAGTGGACACAAACACGACTGCGATGCAGAATCTTCGGGATATTTGACGTCCAAAGCAGAAGTACAGAACTAATTCCAGACCACCTGTGACTTCGCAAGACAGCCTCAATTTCCTGACTCAAACCCGCGTCCTTTACCAGTGTGTTATTTCTCGACCCTTTCCCGACCCTGGGCTCCTTGGCGCTAAAAAAGTATATCTTGCAGTTTTTTTTTTTTTTTCAAGTCCGTCATGCTCATCCTGAGCCCCCTTAAGACTTCGTCAAGCTTCTTTTGCCCCCCATTGCCGCATCTCGTCTCTTCCATCACACTCACTTTGCATGCGCATATATGTGCCTGTTTCATGCGTGTTTGCTAGCGCGATCCAAGCACATTGGTTTTGTCTATTTTGCTCTTGATTTAATGCTGGCATGCTAAATCTCTCTTGACACCATGCAGCTGCTCTATAACTCAGTAAACATCTGGAAAACATTTAAAAAGTATTACCTTCACTCACAGCTCTCCATGTGCACTCTGCTGCCCTAGACTGTATCTACGAGAACCCATCATTTTCCCTTACAAGATGTGATAACTATGGTCGCGCGGATGGCAGACGTGTTAGTGAGGATGATTCGGGTTGCTGTTTGCTTTAGAATATTTTGACCTAAGTGGTTGTTGCTAGGATCTGGCATTGCGCGCGTCACCACTCGGTCACGTCTGCATACTCTCCGTCACAGGAGAAGCTATATTGCGGAGGGAGGGGGGGGCGATGGTTCCAGGAGCTGCGAGGATCGTGGCGTGCTCTGGGTTGTATATATGTATATTACTATTAGGTGTACATTACCAGAAGTGTGTAATCATACTCTAAACAGGAAATTTCACCATTTCAGACATTCTAAGTAGATATCTGCGATACTGTTGTAAATCATACACAAACCTGACCAAGTTTGGATCAAGTGACTGTTGCCACCTACTACCAGTAGTAGTATTGATACTACATAGATAGCTTGTCAATGCGCGCTGATGGGCCGATGTTGGGCGTGTCTGATGGCTGCTTTTCCGTGAATCTTACCTGGTAAAAGTACCTTCGAATTCACAGCATATTCTCCCAACTCGATAACACAATTTCCAATCCGATTGACCTGCAAGCCAATATTTCCAAACTCATTCGGGCTCGGTGACCGTAGAAATACTTTCGTTGTCTGTCCGTGAATCATTAATTGTTTCTTATAGCCGTTGCCTTGGTACTGAGGCGTTCTGTGGGCTCTTGTGGACTGAGTCAATTTATATCCGATCAAAAGCTTATTTAACATGTGGCTTTGATTGGGCTGCGACTGTACTCAGTTGTTTACACACCACCAGTGTGGTTAATGTTGTCTTACTTGGATTTCTTACGACCATGATACTTGGACAACTAAGTAGCATGTTCTCAAAAACTCATTTTTTTCTGTCACGAAAGAGGAATGGCGGCATAGAACTTCGAGCTCCCTTTTCAACCGACGACCAGTTGCCTTTGTTGGTTTATCTCCTTTTGTGCAGTTCTCATTGTCTGCCCCACGGGCTGTGTCCGGAGTTCTTGGGAGCAACTTTTAAACGTCACATAGCCATCGGGCATACCGTTGTAGCCGGAGAATTCACGGTATATACATAGCAATGAGTAGATGAACTTCTTTACAGTAATCTCCCTCTTTCCTTCACAACCGAGCCTCTGGCCCGGCGGTCCTTGAGGCCCATTCCATTCTACGACTTGCTGTTTAACAACGCTCCTGGTAGAGCCGCTCAAATTCGCCATTATGGCGTTTAAGCTGTCGTATTTCTTTTGGACCCCCCGGCACATTAAGATCCCAGGAGAGATCAAGCCGATGAGGCGCCAGAGGTCGATAAATTTGTGAGCGGCTCCGAGTGTTTTTGGCTTGTCACAGAATTTGAATAGCTTTATCCACATATAGTGCTGATATTCCTTCTCCTTGGAATAATCACCTCTCAGCAATAAGAAGGTCGTTGGAAAATAATGAATGAGGTGCCGCAACTTAGGCGCCCTGATGAACAAATATGGAGTGCTTTGTATCATTAGATTTTGCGAAGAGGAGAAATTTGGCTTGGATGACTATTATGTGTATAACAGGAGTCGTTGGTTGCGATTAGGGGTGCATTGTGTCAATAGCGGAAGAGATAGTATGTAGTACCAAGTCTGCATAAGTATTAAGACAGGAACAAATGCAATGTCAGTGGACTCTCCAAATGATTAATGAAACCAAGGTGCAACACGGAAAACCAAGTCCCAGTAAGCGTAGAATACAAGTTCCACAAGGACAGTGTCTACTAAATGTCCGCGTCGAAGTTCTGATCTAGTAGTGTTCGCATCAACCAGCACCTGGGGAAGTAGGGAAACCCGATAAGTTGTCAACGGATGCGGATGCATTGTTGAACATCGCTTTTAGCGCTAACTCGTTCCTTCTCTGCCGCACTCTATCCACCTCTTCTGCTCCGCCTGTCATTCGCAATCTCTTGCCACCCACAAATCCTGACAGCTCCTCCTGAAATTCGTCAGATCGGCTCGCGAGTTCTCGTTCCCGGTTTTTCTGGTTAGCCTCGATTGCTTTCATCCGTCTCTCCGGGTCAACCGCCGCGCCCCGAATCTCCATCATGACAGTACCCAGGCCAGTATGCCCCTCGTCCGCCGGAAGAGGCTTGAATCCGCGGCCTCTGTTACTGCGTCCAGGGGTGGTGCCGCGGATAGAAATGACCTTGTCAACATGCCCAAAAACGTCCACCAAAGCTTTGTGATCTTCGAGAAGATCAGTCAAGAATTCTTCTTGGTGACCGAGGAAGCCCTGTTCCTCTACGATGTTCTGCAGCTCCTCTTCCCACGTCTTCTTCCACATTGGCCTGACGGTATCGATGTGCTCCTTGAGACTAGCCAGCTCTGTAGCAGTGGAAGCGATGTCCTCCTGAATCTGCTTTACCAATTGAGGCTTGGGGGTCATATGGCGCTTGAGAACGTCATCTCGGAGTGCCTCCACCGTGTCCTGCAACTCCTCCACCTTCGTCAGCACGTTCTGACTGCGCGAGTCCAACTTCGTCTTCCCCTGATCTATGAAACCCCGTGCGCCGCCAACTTTGACGGACGCTAACTGCTTCACGGATTGCGTCTGTGTCCGCAAAGCGCCTAACGAGTCCTTCGTCGACTTCATAAACTCCGTGTACAACTGTCTCATGATTCCTAGATCACGTCGCAGGTTCTGTACCTCGTCGAACTGCGTCTTCAGATCGTCCACCACTCGGTTGGAGTACTCGGACATGACCGAGGCCCCTGTCATTTGTGGTTGTAGTTGAAGAGACTGTCCAGTCATCTGAGGCAGAATGAATGGACTGCCGCTCGAGCTCACGTCACCCACGATGCGCGATAGCCTACGAGCAACATTATGGAGTTGCCTTTCGGATGGCCGATCCGCCCTTGGTGTACTCTCGACGAAGTCGTGGGCGATGATAGGATTCGCGTGCGACGATCGACGATCATTTGAAATCGCGGTGCGAAGTTCTTTGAGGTCGTTTGACAGCGTCGATATCTGAGTGTCGATGTGTTGCTTTATTTGATCGAGTGCTGAAAAATACAATAGATCAGAATGAGAACGTAGGGAATGCGGTCTCACTCACGTTCGATGTTGAGAGATAGTAGGCATTTCTCCTTCACCTCCTCGATGTCCTCCAGCTCATACTGCACGCCGCTAGAGGGGTCGCGTATGTATATCGCAGGGAAATTCTCCTGACCCGGATTATACGAGAACTTGTCCACAAATAACATCCGCAACGACGAAAAGGACAAACCAGGTTCGATAGTGACCTTCTTGACTTCTCGCCCGACTTGTAAAAAAACTGAGAACGTGATTGGCGAAGTAGGTTCAGCTGTTTCTTCAAAGATCGTAGGCTCGTCCGTCACGTTGTCCGCCCTAGACAGCGTACGAGCTCGCTGGGAAGCGGGCGGGTTCTATTGGTGGAGGCAGTGGAGGAACGGGAGGGGTTGCCTCCACCTCGGCTATGGGCGAGGGCGTTCGTACGATCGTTCTGTTAGACCGTGTGCTGCCGGTACGCTTGACGTCCGGTTCATCCACTTCTGTTAGAACCGCTAAGTCTCCTGGCGTCAGCAATGGCCCTGCTGCCATCGACCGCCGATTACTTGACCGCTCCCGCGAGCCTGTCATTTTCGTGATGTTGTACGTCGAAAAGCGCTTCGATGCACGCCGCTCGAGCACGTCGCTCTTCTTTAATGCGGCCAGTGAGCTGGCAACTGCAGGGCCCTTGCAGGTTGTCGATAGGAGGAGTTTGTGGTGGGGAGATTTCGATAGGAGTGGCAGGAGCTTCATCTATCAGCACTGCAGGGAGTGGCGGAGGCGACAAGGAAACTGGTCTATCGACGAGCGAATAGCGCTTGACGGAGGCAGGCACAGGGACACTCTGAGAAGGTGTTTGAGCCAAGTTTTTGTCTGACTCGCTGGGCAGTGGCATGATGTGGAACCGCTGTTACAGAAGATGCGACCAAGGTCTCTGATGAGTCGCGTGAAAGGACGTCACCATTGGGCTTGTACACATTCTGAGATTGTCGTGCCTGAGGCTGCGCTGAGCCTCGATTGATGTGCCCATTGACACTTCTCGTGATCGTCTTTTCACTAGGGGGTGTTTCATCGTCAGGTTCGCGGAAAACGGACGGTGGAGATGGTGGTGGAGGGGTCTGCGTCCTCGGGTCTTGTTGTCTTGCTGACGATCTTAGCAGACTGTCTTGTCAAGCTGTCCCTCTCCCTCTCCCCAGTCTCCTTCCTCCTCCAATACGCTACGCGAAAGCTGCGATCGATGTCTCGAATCGTCATCACGCCGCGAAGTTTTGTCAGACTTTGACGAGCGACTGTCCGTCCGCGAGTGGGACGAGCGATGTCGACTCTGGTGCTCTGACACGATCCGACGGTACATTGACTGCTTGCCGCGGAGACCCTGAAGGAGGTTGGTGATAATCTTGCGCACTGTGGGTAGATACACGTTGAGGTTGTCTTGCGTGGCTTCCTCTGCTAGGCAGGTTTCGAGGACCTCTCGTAGGTCTTCGGGCACGGACATGAGGTCTCTGTTGGGTTATACTTAGCAGTTGAGGGTCATGTATACCTGCAGGCAAAGACACGCACGACATATCGATATTAAACGCAGCAAACGCAGCCACAGCCGCGTTGAAGTCATTCCCGAGGCGGACGTAGACGTCGCTCACCTGGATCTCGTCCATTTTACCGGATGCTCCATTGGGTGAGGGACTCAAGAAGTTGTTTGATGGCTACTAGAAGACGTGTGACGGCAGACTCGACTGCGGGCTAGCATCCTGGATAAGTCAGTTATTACGCTGCAGATAAGAGTACTCACATGTGCGTGCGAACGACTGCTGCGTGAAGAGGATGAACTTGAAGAATGAGTAGAGGCTACTGACTGGTGGTCGCGCCGTGAGCTATGTCCCTGTGTAGGGCGGCGGAGGCGGCGTTGACCTCGTTGAGGACATTTAGGAGCACAAAGGTGGTCAGTGCGCAGATAGAGGAGTGCACTTTATGCCAAATAGCTGAAGGCCAGGAGTATTCAGATCAGCGGTCTTCGGTTTCTTCGGTTCCCTTTTCTGCCATGAGAATATATTTCCAAATGAAGCCACTTGATCAAATGCGGTGGTGTTCACCACATGCACGCACGGTACCTGACTGGAACACGTCTGACCCTGGATACAAAGAAATTCAATGGCGTAGCGCGGTGTCACACAGGACACGGGGATCATCTTGAAGTCGCTGATCCTTACGCCCGATCACCATACGATTCTTTGTGATTCAGGAGCCAGAGATGTGAGCCAGATGATACTATATGTACAGACCCGTGGCGAACACGAGAAAATGGCCAGGCCACTAATTATAAATTACATCGTACATGCCCATTGCCCAACAATTTTACGATCGCGGGTTGAACAACGGCGCCCCTGGTCCGGCTAGGATATAGCTATTGAGGATCTCGTCCTTCTCTGTGCGCTTGTACGTCCGGATGGTCTCTCCGTAATCTGAGATTTCGTATATCCAGAACCGCCGGTCAAACCTGAGGGCATAGTAAGCAAAATGAAAGTGTGGAAACATGATTTATGATTCGACCCACCCAACCTGGCCGTACCCAGAATACGACCTGCATCACACAATGAACACAACGACGGACAAGATCGGTGAATCACTTACCCTCCACCTCCAAAGCATAACCGCACGTCCTTGACACGTTTGCAGTCCTCCGTGACTGGGGCACTACATGAGATCCGGGATCCGGGAGACTCAATGATGAAACTCACTGTGGCAGTGTCCATTTGCGACCACCTTCACTTAGGGTATGCCTCCACCCGTAACGTGCCCACTCTCCAGTGCTTTCTTCAAACCCTTGTCAAACATCCCATCACTCTTCTTCGCAACACCGGATGCTTCCAGATCGTGCAGACCAATATCAAGCAGCTGGCCGGTACGTGTGTCCCTGTCCGCTGTATCGTACGACTCTTGTCTGGGAAAAAGTAAGCTTAAAAGCGACAGAAACAGTGTAAGAATGAACCCACAGAGGAATGTGGAAGAACATCATAGCATTGGGCTTGGCTAGTTTACGCGTTGTGGGCGTGATCTGATCGGACTGTCTGGTCCATATGGAACCAAAATCCTTGCTGGTGTCCGGTGTGAATGGACGTTCTATGGGCTGGATCTTGGCCGATTCTTGCATAAACCAGTTGATTTTTGGTCCTTGGAAAATATGAGCGCACTTGAAAATGAAGGGACACTGACCTCGTGTATCCAGTCATACTCCGTTGGGAAGAAGTAGCCCAACCAGTCCAAGTAACCGCTCGAATAGGATCCAGAGTCAAGGAAGTACACCGTCAACACCGTCAAGTGGAAATACTTACGCATCAGCACTCTTCACATCCAGAACATAGTTCCCAACACCGTGGATATCTTTCGGACCACTCTGCACCATGGAGTCAGGAAGGGCCTTCATCATGCGTATCTGCTGCTCCTTCACATCGCCGTCCTCCTCGTCATGATTACCGAATATAGCTGCCCAAGGTATCTTTCAATCTGTAGCTGCCACCTGCAAGAACGGACTTGGGGTCCCAATTCAAAAAGTGGAACTGTGGAACAACCTCATCAGGAAAACCCTAGGACCTGAGGATAATTTTTGAAAAATGTTGTAATTTTATCTAATAGTCTGGTACTATGAGTATGAAGAATACAGTGTGTTGCAAATGACTTTAGGCCTGGTCAATTCTAAAATGTCGTTGTCAAAGTCAACTTGTCTTACAGACCTTTCGGAAAGTCTTGACTCACGTGTTCGAAATGGTTCAAAAATAGTAAAAATGTCGAAAATTCAATTAAATCACTTTTGAGTTTTGTATGCCTCTGAACGGCTTCAAAAACATCACATCTCACAAGTTTCTCACCCAGACTCGTCATGGTCTACCAGAGGATCAGTCGTGATCGGAAAGAACGAGCCCTGTACCTGCTTTTGGAGGAAGGATGGGACTTTGAGCGCATTGCTGTTGCTCTCGGAGTATCGTCAAGAAGTATAGAGCGGTGGGAGGCCAATTATGACGAACATGGACACATCAACCCCCCCACGACAATCATGGGTCGCCCTCGCTTGCTGGATCAAGTTATGACAGACGAGATCCACGAGCTGCTAGCCGAAACCCCGTCACTGCTACTTGACGAGATCGGTGAATGGCTCGCCATATACCACGATCAACCAATATCGACGACAGCTCTCCACAAAAACCTCAGGGACCTTGGTCTCACCTACAAGCACTTGAAGAGGGTTGCGGCCGAATGTGATGACGGTTTTTGAGCTGATTGGTTGCACAACATGACAACCAACTATACAGCTGAGCAGCTTGTGTTCCTGGACGAGTCAAGCAAAGATGACCGCACCACACTCCCTAGATATGGTTGGTCACTCAGTGGACAATCCCCCTTTGACAGTGTCCGCTTGAACAGGGGCATTCGATACAGCGTGCTGCCGGCTCTCACCATTGACGGCTATATGACTGTCCGAGTCGTTGAGGGATCTATAGACGGCGCAGAGTTCTACGATTTCATTGTCAATGACATAGCAAGTATATCGTTTTCAGTGTCTAAATTTCGCTGATTGACTCTACTGTAGTTGCCCAATATGAACCCATTCCCGGGCCCCAATCGTGTGATCGTCCTCGACAACTGTTCCACTCATAAGAGTGATGCCTTACGAGAAGCTGTAGAGGCTTCTGGTGTGTCAAACACTACTTTACTTCGCCTGCAAGTATCTGACACATTCGTAGGTTGTTTACTTATTTTTCTGCTGCCATACTCTCCAGATTTCAATCCGATCGAGGAGAGCTTCAGTTGCTGTACGTTTGACTACATTTCATTGTAGTCTGTCGCTCACACTTCCTCTACAGTGAAGAAATGGCTTCGACGGCACTGGAGAGATCTCCGACACAGCCAATTCCCTGAGCAGGACCTTCGTGAAGCTTGCTTCAGAGCCGTAAATGCCGAAAATGCTCGAGGCTGGTATATGCATAGTGGCTATCTGTAGTGCAGACAATATTATGCGGAGGGGAGTAGCTAATAGCTGCATTTACAGGGTAATGGTATACGGGTATGAATATCTACGAAAGATGTATAAGATTATCAGAGTTTAACAAATGGTAAATGTCGAATAAACGGCGGGGATAAAACATTGTAGATCTTGAGTGTGGTCCCGAGATGACCTAGACAAATGGGTTTTCTGCTTTGCTGGCGACATAGGCATTCAAGATACGTATATGGGCGAGTGGAGGCACTGCAGCCCATTCCCAAATATCAGCACCCAAAGCATCCAGCTTGTCGCCAACTTTGAAGCCGAGCTTTTTAAGACTCTGGCAGTCCTCGTCGTCCAGAGCATATTTTCGACACCATTCCTCCACCGGATTCTAGGTAACCTGTGCCGCTCTAGCTCATCGTCCCCATAGGTTTCATCACCATCCTCGCCTGAGGAGTCTTCCATACCACCAAGATTACCATGTTCTTCGTCTAAAATGTTGCCAGATTCCATATGGATACCATCAACAGATTCTTCATCAGAGTGTTGTGAATGAGAGGCATCCTCCTTGTCGGAGCATTCAGTTACTGTATTAGACATAATCTAACTTCAAAAGAGTGACAATTATGCTTTTCTACTCGACTTTGAAGGAGAGTGGTGCAAGTTTGCTGAATTTTCGATTTATTTGAATTTTCAACATTTCTACTATTTTTGAACCATTTCGAACATGTGAGTCAAGACTTTCCGAAAGGTCTGTAACATATGTAGTTAGTAAGTTACATAAATATTAAACGTCACTTGTGCTCTTCTGCCGCCGTAACATAGGATTGCAAGTAAAAAAATCAAGTCGTGGCTGACATTGCGCGAGTACGACAAGTGATGAACTACTTCAGTGGATATCATAATATCTACAGTCCAGCTAACTCGCAAAATGGTGTTGCAGTCCAGCCTAATCAGCGAGAACACCAGCCACCAGTGTATGGTGCCAGTGGTTTAAATTATGGTAAACTCGGTGCACTTTTGCCATTGATTGTAAGAGCCACGGGATTGGATTGATAGCATGATGGATAATGCACGAAGGCCTGCGCTTGCGCGGGTAAAAAAATGCGAAGTTTGATTATCTTCGTCATGATCTTGCCCATCAAATGACTGCTGCAGACGGCCTTGCTCACGATGAGATACAGCGAGCATGCTAGCCTGTACAGAATGTAATGTCAGAATGTCTTTGAAGTCTTTCTTTCGTGGTTGCACGTGGGGCATGTGTTGTGTCGCAGCGTGAAGTCAATAGCAATAGACTGTTGATCAATGATAGTAATCAATGTTCAACGTTCGAGTTCATGACTAAGCTTGTTGCATATGTACCTTGGATAAGTGATGGCTATCAAGTTCACGTATGGGCTCAGTTGACTTTGACAATGGCATTTTAGAATTGACCAGGCCTTTTAGAGGTGCACGATAATTTTTTTGCAGGCTTGGTGTTTGTAAAATAGTTCGTAATAGCCAAATATGGACTTTCGGTCACATCAATGATTCAAAAGTATTAGGGGAGCTCAAAGTTGAACACTCATGTTTATGCTTATCGTTGCTTATGCTTACACCCCCCCCCCCCCCCCCCCCCCCCCATCGCATGCCAAAGCTGATTATGTAATCATAAGCAAATTTTGATCTCTGTGCAGCCACAGTGAGGCTGCTAGTACTTACCATGGCACGAGTTCCTTTACATGAACAGTATCTCCGTGCATATCTGTTGTCCATGGTCCTCCACACCCTCGCCAATCCAGAATTGACACCAGAAGAATCGTCCTTTTCAACCTCCGACAGTAAGCTCCATGTCATGTCTTCGGACCAATAAACATCCGGGATAGCAGGTGCAGTATCCTTCTTTGGCATGGTGTTGATACTGGGAGATATATCTTAGCATTGGCAAAGTACCATGGTAACTGTAAACAGACTTCAAACAGATGTATTTTGACTTGTTTACTCAACAGTATAAATCAGTGAGAATGGGGGGTGTAAGCATAAGCAATGATAAGCATAAATGTGAGCATTCAACTTTGAGCTCCCCTATTATCTCGAGCTCAGTGCTCAGGCTTACTAAGTGAAAGCAGGCAAGGTAGAGGTGTATGTGTATCAAAAAGGGTAGATAGAAATTGAAGTTTCAACCTACATCAACACATATCGTGAAAAATGAGATTTCTCTCAATCTTATTGATATGCATCAAATGATAAATATTTACACATCAAAACCCATTTGATCATGGTGTGGGCTGTTTCTACATTCGCAGTTTAATCACATTGATAGAGAACGAAAGAAATTGATACATTGATAGGTATTGATAAGTATCATTATGGGAGGATATACAAAGAAAGAAACACAGCAAAGATAAACAAATAGACTGCTTGAAACATGCACCCCTACCACATCCCACTGTGCACACCCCCTTCAAGCAGCTGGGTTGGCTTGAAGAATTGAACACAAGAAATTGAGATCAGCAGTACTCAGATCTGTGCATGGATGGCCTCTTCCCTGTGCAAATGGGTTGGCATGTTGGCCATACTTGCAGTAATTTCACAAGACATTGTAGACAGTCATCAGGCAAATGACCAAAAACAATAAATTTTTAGAACACTTTATCTGGTCTAAAATATGCACAATATGTATCAAAATTGTACCCAAAATGAGAAAGCTTTGAATACCTGGACTTAGTTTGATGAAATCTGCCAAATGCAAAGTTGTGACATTTAGTTGCAATTACCTGCCGGTTATCACCAAGATGGTGTATATTACAACATCCACCTACCATTGCAAAGGAAGGTTGGGTTGTTGAGAGCGACCACTGTTGCATAGTTGAGCACCAGTGGCAATGCACTATTATTTGCCCTGCCCTGGTTGTGACATATGACCTTTGACTGTTTTTACAATATCTGAATAAATGCTGGTGTCACATAAAAAACTATATGGCTGGACTGCATTGGGCCAACACTGCCTAGAGCTCAAGGATGTCACATACCCACAATGCAGTACTGAGCTGTGTCAGCTTGGTTGTCTTAAGCAAGAAAAGCTTGCTATTGCAGCATCGACAAAAATCCCCTTGGTGTTGACATTAGGTATGTGGTTGAAATGCTAGCCTGTGTTGCCTATATCTACCAAGTATACAGTTCAGGGGGATGAGCGATGTTGATCTTCATTGCTGGTCTGTTGAAACCTTCAACAAAAACAACAAACCAAACAACACTACTGGTCAGTGGTTCCTGTGCTTAGAAGGCTGGTTCAGTAGTTGTTCAAAAAGGTGGTCTGACCCTAGTAGTGCTCCAAACACTTTGAGTGGTTGAAGAGTTTGGGTGGGAGGTGGAAAAGACAAAGCTGCACATGAGGCAGCTGACTGGAATGAATACTGGACAGGAATAGACATAAAGCAGAGTGACAAGGTTCCAGGTGAACAATGTCTAGAATGATGACAGAATACTGAAAAATGCGAAGCCTATCTGAGGCTTCAGAGGGGAATGGACATGGAATGTGAACTGAAGAAGTTGATTTTTCTGTAGCTAAAGTACAGGGGTTTATATAGAGTAGAGTACCTGCATATGTCTGTGTATGCAAAGCAATGCTCCAGGCAATGAAAGGGGGGAATGGAATGAATGTGCTGCGCTTCAGAGGCAATTACTGAGCAATTTCGAAAAATAGAACAATTCCTATGCAGAATGAATCATAAGAAGGGAGAATGAGTCATAAGGATAAAGAATGAGTCAGGGAATGAAAAAGTGATGATAAAGCAGGGCTGTGACCATTACAAACCATGACCAATTGCTATGCAAGCATGACAAGTGCTGTGTGGTGATGATGCAAGAGCTGTGATGCAGCAATGATGCAGCATATGGGCAGTGGAGAATGGAATGAAGTGATGATGCTATGATGCCATGATGGTGTGATGATCCAAATGCTCTGCTGCAGAGATGCCATGTGGTTGTTGGTGCAGAATGTTGACATGCAGGGATCATGGGATATATACAGTCTGTAAGATGCTTCCCCAGATTGATAAAGGAATTGTGTTACAACCATGCATGCTGAAGGTGCACAGGAGTAGGACTGACAAAGAGGGCTTGGCTTCAGCTTATGTGCTGTGCCCCTTGCCCAAGTACATGCCCTTAATTTCATACAGACTAGAATGGAAGTCTGGGGTGTTCCAGAGCAAGTCTGGGTTGAATGGCAGACTAGTCTGGTGGACATCTGGAGTAGGGATCATGAAGGAGAAACTGGAGTTGAGACTACCAAAGGTAGAGCCTTAAGATAAATGGGGTAATACACAGGGAATGGAGGTATGACTACTCTAGAAAAAGTCCAAAGTAGAAGAAGGACAGGAGTGGACTACCTGGAGGTAGAGGTGAAGATGTAGTTCCTGGATGTAAGTCCAGGAGCTTGGAGGGGATGGGCTATAGGTATTCAACTGGAGGTTGTTACGACCATGCACACTGAAGGTGCACAGGAGTAGGATGGACCAAGAAGGGCTCGGCTTCAGCTCGTGCGCTGTGCCCCTTGCCCGAGTACATGCCCCTTGATTGAAGAACGGACTAGAACAGAAGTCTGGGGTGTTCCAGAACAAGTCCGGGTCAAACAGTGGACTTGTCTGGCAGACATCTGGAGTATGGATAGTGAAGGAGAAACTGGAGTTGAGACTACCAATGGT
Source organism: Suillus lakei (assembly GCA_016628065.1). Lineage (NCBI taxonomy): Eukaryota > Fungi > Basidiomycota > Agaricomycetes > Boletales > Suillaceae > Suillus > Suillus lakei. The sequence continues at coordinate 5,214 of JABBWA010000079.1, read as the reverse complement.
GGGGTCTCGAGCAGAACAGAGGTATAGACTGAGAACAGAAGTATGGCTACTCCCAGACAAAGCCTGGAGTAGAAGAGTAACGAGGGTAGACTACTGGGAGGTAGAGGTGGAGATGTAGTTTCTGGGATGTAAGTCCAGGAACTCGGAGGGAGTAACTAAGAGTATTCGACTGGAGGAAATGACTGTGGGTAACGAAAGTCCTATCTGGCACGGAGTCTGGAATAGGTGGTGCAATGGAGGTAGGTCACCCTATGGGTAGACGAAGAGAAAGTCATAAAGAGATTAGTCCTTAAGACTACAGAGTAGGAGCGGATATGGAGATCCAGTCCAGGGGATGACAGAGGAGAATAGGACCCATAGGGTACAATAATATTCGAACTGAGGATCTACTAAGTTTACAGGGGGCTTATATACTGTAAGTAAGTATGTCAGGATGAGTAAGGATGAGGCCGGAGCTAGGAGTGGAGCACATGGAAGAGTGGAAAAGCTATGTATGTGACATATGGAAAGATGGATAATAGACGGAGTGGAACAATCAAAATGAACTCGGATATGAACAGGGAACGGATTAGATGAATAAGATGGGATGTACATAACTGATAACTGGAGGGATAGGAGTTTCCTATATTTAGAAATGGGCAGAACTTTGTAAATCAGGGTGGGTGACTAAAGCGAGGAGGACCAGAAGTGGAGGCACAGCCTGAGTGTAATGGTATGGAATGGTGGGGGGAGAACTGGAAATGGTAATGATTGTCAGTTAGGGGTTGCAGAGGCAGATGATGCATGCAATGAGTGGAGAACTGTATGGCCAGCAGAGTATGGAGATTAGATAGAACCAGAGCGGATGGAGGTTAGATGATCTATAGGAACAAATAGCCAGAGATGGGTGAGGCGGAGTATGGAGGTATTGAGGGGTAAAGGGGAGTGGTATAATGTCCATTGGTTCCAGCGGAAGCAGTACTGGTCTTCAGGACGATCTGGAGGTTCGAGGAATTGGAATAGGGGCAGATTAGATAGGACCTGAATACTGATTATAGGGTTAGGGTTGATAGAAGCACTGATGTGTGTACGGAATATGACAGAGGTAAAGATTGTGAGGAGTGAAAGTCCTATCCAGATGCAGTCCGGAATAGATGGCACAATGGAGGTGGGTCACCCTATGGGTAAGTGGAGGGGAAGTCAAAAGGGAAGTTTTCCTTAAGACTTGAGAGTAGGGAAGGACATAGGAATCAACCCAGTAGAGAACAGAGGAAAATAGGACCCACGGGGTACAATAATATTTGAACTGAAGAGTTACTAAGTTCTACAGGAGGCTTATACATATACTGTAGGTAGGATGAGTAAGTGAAGTCCAGAGCTAGGAGTGGAGCACATGGAGGAGTAAGGGGCTATGTTATGTAGCATATGGAAAGTTAGACTATTAGATGGAATGGAACAATTAAATGAACTCAGATATGAATGGGAAACAGATCAAATGAATAATGTGAAAAGTATACATAACCAATAACCGAAGAGACAGGGGTTTTCTATGATTGGAAATGAATGGGACTTTGTAAACTGGAGTGAGGACTGAAAACAATGGTGACTGGAACCAGAAGCACAGATTGAGTGTAATGGTATGGAATACCGGAGAGAGAGACTGGAAATAGTAATGATTGTGATAGGGGTAGCAGAGGCAGATGATGCATGTGATGGGCGGTGGAGTACAGAGATTAGATTATTGATAGAGCTGGAGACAAATGGAGATTAGATTATTGATGGAACTGGTGTTGTGAACATCCTACCTGCAGCCTCGCAGAGCATCATTTCCCCATGCTAGTCAACATCTACACTCACAGTTTGAAGTCATTCCAAGGAGCCGCAAACCGTTCCGCATAGTTGCGGTCAGTTACACGCCTCTGCGTGTCGTTGCAGTGGCTCTGCATACAGAGTTATGATCTGCATCACTTCGCATATCATACCGGTCCCTCGCATCATCCTCCCATGTCCTGTCCATGTCCATCCAACCCCACTGGTGTGTTATTAGTCTTTCCTTGTCACCCATTGATCATTTGCAGCCTCATTTACATATTTTTCCCATACATGAGGCAGACTTAGCGCTATTACATGTTACATCTTTCGGGCTCGCTTGTACATATGCAGTTGCCTATATTGTCCTGGATTCATACACATTCACTTATATACTGACTCAGGACTCGTATCTCATTACTTTTCTACATTCCCTTCCTCTGAGTTGGTGTTGCAGGAGTCACTAGCCTTAGTTACCACGCTCTAATCCTTGCGCAATTTGATTGCTGTCCTCATCATCATGTGCGAGCTTTGCATTAAAATGTTCAACTATCGCTAGATTATACCTAGGAACCTCGTCATGAGTCCTGGAACAGTTCCTGGCACACTTTGCATTTGCATTCTGCATACCTGGTACCTGGATTTGTATACCTGGCCCCCACCTAGTTATATCCGCACTCTTTTACTCCACACCCACACCGCACTCACTTCGCATCCACATCGCGTCTCCTCGCACCTTCGCATCTGCATCATGTCGTCTTGCACCTTCGCATCTCTATCAGTGGGCGTCACATAGATCTCATACCCAACCACATTTAGTCCCTTGGCTCTTACTATAGTAGGAACTGCTCTCAGAGCTATCCCTTTGGGTCGACTACTAATTTCGCACCAACCAGGATTGACATGCTATCACTATAGTGAGTTTCTACGATTTCTCCCACACTGGACAAACAGAGATTGGTGAGGTGGAGTACGGAGGTATTGAGGGGTAAAGGGGAGTGGTAAACCACCTCATTGGGTCTGGCGGAAGTAGTACCAGTCTACAGGAGATTCTAGAGGCTCAAAGGATTATGATAGGAGCAGATCAGATGGGACTGAATACTGATCAGCGGGTTAGGGTTAAGATAAGTACTAATCCGTGCACAGAATATGACAGATTGGTCATCTGTATGGTGACTTGGTTGTTTGCAATCTCTGGTGAGCAGTGAGGATGGAATGGCATGATGTCCACAGTGATCATGGAGGTGAGGTGTGAGTGGATAATGGTTTGAATGGTTCGACAAATATAAGCTGCTGGAGAGGATTGGAAATGGTAGGGAGATGAGGACAGGATGAATAAAGATGCAGTTTTGATGTATTGGTGCAATGTGGCATGGTCTGGCTGATGCTGTGGTTGTCTGGGAGAGTAGTGGGTGAAGATGGGAGAGTGTTGGAAGTGTGTGAATGGGGGAAAGGTGAATCAACCTTGTTGAATGTGGGATGCCATAATACTGTTGAAAATCACTTGAAAATTGAAAAATCAAGGGAATGTTACGTACTCAGATGGTCTCATCTATACAAGGTTGTGAAGTGTGACATCGCTTGTACAGAGTATCGTTCTAGCCACAAGGACTAGCTGATTACTGATGCAGGCAGAGGTTACTCCTCTGGCGGCAAGAGTACTAGGCTTCATAGACTTAGTGACGGCTAGTCACTAAGAAAGACGCTAATAGACTTAAGAACAAAGAGTTCTTAAGAGGACTTGTGAACATTTGAATACTGAGTAGATTCAAGTTAGGGAAACTACAGTGTAAGTAGGTCTACTACTTATAGTGAATCAGAAACAAGATTCAGGCTGAGTGTGAAATGTAAAGGTACAGGGCAAATCCAGAAAGAGACGTCAAGGTAAAGGGTACATCCAAAAGGAGACGTCTCCGGATTGAAGGGCAAAGGGCAAGTGGAGTCAGAGATAAGCATGTCCGGATTGGTGATGGGATAAGTATAGTACATGAGTCACATGTGAGTCAGAGATAACCATACCAAGAATAGATGACTGGTGAGAGCCCCTTCAGTGACAAACTCCGTATTATACGGGTCAGTGGACTATGGGCTGATGTTATGTATATCCTCGATGTTGATGGGTGGGCCGGGGGGGATAATATTTCCGATGGAGATGGGTGGGCCTATCTATGCCAATGTTATATATATACTCAATGATGGTGGATGGGCCGGGAGGAATATTATTACCAATGGAGATGGGTGGGCCCATCTGGGTAATATGTAGAGTAGGATGGACATATATTATAGACAGCTGGGCTGAAGAGAGATGTAAGGCAAATATTATTATATAGATGGGTGGGCCGACATATTAGTATTATTTTGTAGACGGGTGGGCCGAGGGAGTGGTGAAACATTTATTATATATACAGGTGGGCCGATGTGGGGGTATATTACATAGACGGGTGGGCTGAGATTGCAGTGACATATTTATTATATAGATGGGTGGGCCGACATATTAGTATTATTTTGTAGACGGGTGGGCCAAGGGAGTGGTGAAATATTTATTTTATATATGGGTGGGCCAATGTGGGGGTATATTACATAGATGGGTGGGCCGAGATTGCAGTGACATATTTATTATATAGACGGGTGGGCCGACGTGGGGTATATTACATAGATGGGTGGGCCCAGATACATATCATATAGATGTATGGGCTGAGGTATTGGTATACTATATGGACATATAGGCTGAGGTAGTGATATATATTATATCAACAGGTGGGCTGAGGTAGTTCTTATCAGATACCTGGGTGGGCACAGGTAAATGAGTGCAATAAACATAACTGGGCGTAGATAGTTGAATAACAAACAAATCAGTTTGCTGATGTAGGCACGAGAGAATTGAAGACATGGAGTACATACCCACTATATGAGTGCATATACCTACCATCAACCACCAAACCCGAAAGCCTGAATACACCATGTCTGACATTTACCGATCACCGAGTACCAAGTACCGAGTACTGAGTACCGAGTACCGAGTACTGAGTACCAAGTGCCGAGTGCCGAGTACCAAGTGCCGAGTGCCAAAACCTGAAACTTGAAACTCGAAACTCATACATTTTTACAAGTTTTGAGTCTTGAGTCTTGAATCACTGAGTACTGAGTCCCAAGTCCTGAGTGCCAAGTGCCAAAGCCCAAAACTCAAAACTCATACATTTTTACGAGTTCGAGTCTCAAGTTAAGAACATACAAATTTAAGATGATATACAATTTTAAGAGTTTTGAGTCTCGAGTCTCGAGTTTCGGGTTTTGGCACTCGGCACTCGGCACTTGGTGATTCAAGACAAGACTCAAAACTTGTAAAATGTATATCATCTAAAATTTAACTCAAGACTCAAAACTTGTAAAATGTATGAGTTTTGAGTTTTGAGTTTCGGCACTCGG